>PTFA01000009.1:117668-252119 GCA_003342895.1 Casuarius casuarius | reverse complement strand
CCCAAGTTCTGAAATGTTTGGATTTGCAGGGATACTGTCCAGCTGTTATCCCCAGGCAGCCCATCTCTCCTCACCATGTTTTTGGCAGATATCAGCAGTCTGGGTAAAAACAGCGAACTTTCCAGATTTCCCTCTTTCTGAGGATAACTGTCCTCTGTTTAATTACAATTACAGGAACATGTAGGGTATTATCCAGTAGCTGCCTTCTAATTGCACTAGACCTGTGGGGATTGGAGCTCACAGATGATATGAGATGACCTGGTCTGCCTGTCAGGAGCCAGTTTCTCTGGTCCATCTGCTTGGCAAAACACTTGAGCAAGAATTATTAAAAAATACCAAACTGTGGGGTGCCCCAAGATGTGATCTGGCTCCACATGTGAGAAAGCAATCAATAGGAAATGATAGATAAAAATAACTAAAAAGCCAGTAATGCTGGAGCTTTGAGTCTGAAACCATATCCACTTTGTGGAGAGGAGCTCCCAGACTGGCATCGGCTTTTAGCACTTCTCATTTTGGTTAATATGATGTGGCCTAGAGTTCAGTTTGGCTTGACGGATCTTAGCAGTGTTGAATGCCAACCCTGTTGGATGCAGGATCAGGTTAAAGACAAGGCTTGGGCCTGTAAGTTTTTATCAGTTCTTAGTCCTGAAGCTCAATTCCACTTCTGTGGAGAAAGATGTGCCCCTCAAATGCCCGTGTTCCTAGGCAGGATGGGCTTGGAAATGGCTAGAAATCGTTTGGGCAGTCCTGGTGTCTCCAGCTTGCACACCAGAACAGGGCACTTCAGTAAGGCAAAACTTGGTGGAAACAGCTGTGCAGGAAGCTTTATAGTGCTTTACCTTGTAGAACAGATGATGGGCAAAAAAATCCATCTGGCTGGGGAAGAGTGAGTAAATTGCTGCTCAATTCCACCTTTATTTCATACCCAATGCAACTACTTGGGAAAGTTGCAGCAGGTGAAAGATTTGCCCATCTGGTAGATAMAGGAAATACTTTGCACCTGAACAAATGCACAACAGATTCATTAGAGTTTGACTCTGAACCGGGAGTCAATCTTGTACTACTTAGCCTCTAGCTAWATCCAAGTGCAGCATCTTTGAGATGGAGAGGGAAATTTATTAGATTGGATACTTTGCAAAGATGCATATTGTAAGTGAGAGACTTGTTCACATCCCTGGTGAAGCAAATCCTGACTGATACAAAGCGCAAAAAAAAAAAAAAAAGCAAACATATATACTTTGGGGAGGGATAGCTTCATTTTAATTCACTCACTTCTGGGGGCTTCAGTTTGCTGGAAATTTGCTGCTCAGAAGAGGCAAATTTTTCTCTTCCAGAATGGAGATATGAAAAACAAACCTGAAGTCCTTCTGTGTTAAGACTTTTATTGCTAAGTATATTTTGATACCCCTTCTGTCCCTCATCTTAAATACACACAGAACTCTGCTTCATAATTCCAACAGAGCAGGCTGCCCTACTTGCCTTTTGCAAGTATCTCTTGATTGAAAAGCAAACAAGTATAAACTTGGGAAACTTTCCTAGAGAAAAGGAGTGAACTCTTTATGTGGATGGTATCTGGCAAATTAATCTTTATCTCTAGTGCTAACTACCCCCAAGGCACATAATGAAACCCCTCCAAACACTAGAGATAGGAACGTGAGGACTGAGCAGATTTTTTCCACATGAGGCATCTTTCCTCTTAACAAGAACTGTTCAATAGAGTGAAAAATGCTACATCTRTGAGTAGGGGTAGATTTAGTCATTGCAAGTAATCATTAAATCAAAAAATGGAGGAGAATACRGTGAGCAAAGGGTGCTGAACTGTTTGAATTTTGTTAGCCCTTCATGTATATAACTTGATAACCGCTGAGACTGGTCCAACTATTTTCTGTGGCAGGGATCCTGTCCAAGAAATAGAGGAAAGGGAAATTTGCTTCCCCTTCAGTACTTGATAGGGGAAAGTTGCTCTGCAGTGCAGATGTCAGGTGCTTGTCTTGGGAAAACAGACTGTCTTCTGCAGTGCTAGGCTGCAGCTAAAGCTGACAAAACCTACGTTTTTAGATGTCTCCTCTTCTGAGTAACCAATCTAAGGCTTCTTAAAAGAAGGGATTTTCAGGTTAGTGTCCTAACTGGAACCCTGTTTGGACACTGGAAAAAAAAAAAGTAGTAAAAAAGCATCAATAGTGGAAAATTTAGGTCCCTTTCTGAGGTTTTGAAAGGTGCCAAAGGAGTCAAGCACTAACTTCAGCTTAAACCAGCTCAGATCTCTTAGGTGGCTTTGGCGTTCCCAGTCTGCATTTCCTCCCTGTGGTGAGAGTCTGGGCTCCAGACAGATGCAACTGGAAACCTTTCCTTTGCAAGATGTCACAAATTTGAAGAACAAGATGTGGTAGTCCATGGGTCTTCCAGCAAAGCCCTGAGGCTCCAGAATTGCGGATTTCTACAGCCAGAAGGCCACTGTGTAACTTGGAAACCAGGCTGCCTCAGGACATCTAAATCCTCAAATACGTTCTTTGCTGTGTTAAACATCTCTCAAAGAGCAGGTGTAATGCTATTAGGTGGGAGCAATGCACAACTTTAAGCCCATCTGGATTGCCCCAAGGGTGAGAATGCTGGGTGTGGGTGAAGCAGCAAGCATAAGGATTAACTGAATGTTTCAATGTGTTTTTACTCCTYTTACACTTAATAGAGTATCCTAGTCTCTTTACTGCTAGCATCTCTCCARCAGTTTGCTGATGTAGTGTATTGACTTCCTTTAATGTGAAGAGTGTCTTCAGTGGTGATATTCTGTTTTTTTGACAGCTAGCAAGAATGCTGGCTCAGGAGCAGATGAGCCCCATCTGAATAGAGAAAGGAGACAGTGCGAGGACTCTTCCTATTTCTCACCCCCTACTCAGTCTTCACTTTTTTCCTTAGAGATGGCAGGCTGACTTGTTCTGGATGCTGTTAAGTGTGATGTTCGCACCAGTGGACTTAAGGGGCCTTGAGTAGTTGATAGGTCTGGTGGGAATTCAACCTGGGTAAGTTTTCTGCACTTTCTCCTCTAGAAAATATATTATGATTTGACTTCAGAAGACTAGATTAACTGCAGTATTGTGGTGTCAGTCATTTGAGGTATAAGCCAACAACTGTAAATGCTCAAGACAGTGATAGCCAGGAATGTATTGCCCCTGCCCCCTAAAAATCTGAAGATGATACCACTTTCTCTATTGGAGCAGAAATAAATTTTACCTGTTTTATTTTTATTATTATTACCTAAAATTTACCTATTACCTATTTTGATATATATCAAAAGAGACTTGCAATACTGATGTGGCCAGCTGTTGCACTTTGACAGAGGGTGCTTGTTATGTCCTAATTGGCAGCATTAACCTTAAAGCATTTTGGTTTTTGCAATTATCTAGTTGTGCCAATTTGAATGTTTTGAACAGTTTCCTAATGGAACTTTACTTACTGCTAACAATCCTTTGTTTAGAGCTGGTGTTTTCTTTGCATAAGCTGAAAGAAGTAATGATTGCTTGGTCTTCTACAAAGAAACATTAGCTTTGAGAATACAAGAAATTGCTTCCCCTTAGCAGCACACCCCATTTGTGTGTTTTTGTTCTTTGGTTTTTTTCCTACTTCCTCTGAAGTTCAGAGGCTTCCTAGTCTGCAATGATGGTCATTTGGGGAACTCTTTATATGTAAATAAAGGTAGGTGGCTGACTGTTAGTGTCTACATTTCTCTAATTTGTTAATGTTTCTTTTCTTGTTTCTCTTCTCTTGTCTTTCTTCATTTTCCCTCTGGGAGAGATTTTTTCCAGCAGTAATGCTCTAAGAATGTATGGCTGCTGCTCCTCTGATATCAGTGGAGTTGGGCCAGCAGAGAATTTGGCCCACTATTTTTCTAGGTTTCTTGGAAATACAATGCAAATCCCCTCAGAAAAGTATCCCAGAAGAAGGCTAATTCTGCTTAATGCATTAATCTGGGCAAGTTTGTAATGCAAGACCCATGTGGCTAAGTATGTACGGGTGTGARGGCTACATCTATCCAACAGGTTTTAGAAGAGCTACTATTTACAACTTCTTTCAGTTACAAGAGTCTGTTATAGGGGCATTTGGCTGTCACCTGAAGGGGTATGCATCTTTCCCTGACTTTGAGCACATCACAGAAGTTCCTGCTGATCACAGGACCAAACCAAGTAGTCAGTTCCTACTTGCATTTAGTGGGGTTGAACCTGGCATGTGATTGCTGCTTCAGCTCATTCACTGTGCAGTAGTTTAGCTTAGTTATGGTACACTCACAAATTATTACAAAGATTGTGTTAAATAAGGGCTGGAGGTGAACTGAGACCCACTAACTTCTGTTCTGTGTTTCTATGCCTGGGATTTGTTACTGCTCTAAGTGATTTCAGGGCACTGAGGCATCTTGTTTGGAAAAATATCAATTTGCAATGGGCACTTCAGTCATCTCTGCCTAAAAGATCAGCTGGGGGCTTGCCTGGTGCATTGCTGTTGGACACCTGGAAAGGAGAGAAGCCTTGCCATGCTAGCAGCTTTAATCCACGAGTGATGGGGTACCTGCACAGCTGCATACACTTGGGGTCTTCACTGTAAATGTAGACTAAGGTACTTGRCAGCAAGCTCTGAGTGTTCAGCTCTGTGTGACTATCTCAGCTGTGGAGCCAGGTGTTGCTGCAGCCTCCCAGGGCCATGATTCCTCCTTGCTGGGACTTCTGCGGCTTGTTATAGGGTTCTTGTCACCAAATAAGGTGACCTACTTGAACTGACTCACAGCAAAGGACAACACTTCTCTTTGAGTAACGAAGAGGGAGAAGTTTATGGGAAGCACGCATCACCACCCCCAAATGAACGGTCACAAGCTGGGCATGAGCTCCAGTAGCATCTGTACATATCTGCCTGTCTYGGAGTTCCTTTCTCATCTGGGATTACAATCCAGGAGCTCTGTCTGCAATCTTAAAGCACGGCTTGAGATGCAAGTGGCAGGATCAACCAAAAATATTGCGTGGGGGGGTTTCCTTCAATTTTCCCAGCTTTGGAAGGGAACTGGATTTAGCTAAGCAAAATGTAGCCACTGTTAAGTGGAAAAGTTCAGAACCTTAGCGCTTCTCAGACAAACTAAATGCRATAGTCAAGTTGTTTCCAAAACCAAGGAAACAAGTTTTTCAGGCCTCATTGCAAATATGTTGGGCAGCTCTACTGCATATCTTCCTGAGAACTGGGTCAGTGGCCAGTTTAAATGTCTCTCTTACACAGTTGGAAGTTTATCTCGTTTTGCTTATTGGATGTGCCTGTGTCCAAGGCGGGGGGGGGGGAGCTGCCACAACTGCTCCACAACATGGACTCAAGGCTCTGTACAAAGGCCACAGCCTTACTGACAGTACACTGTGATATGAGTCACTTAAGAATAATAATATTCCAAGCTGTCTGAACAACTGCGAGACCACAGTGTGAATAGTTTTCGGAGCATTAGCCCAACTGGATCTGTCCTTTCATGCTGTTTCCCATTGTGTGCTCTTGCCGGCAGACTTAAAAGCAGCTGACTGCAGAGCTGGAGGGAAATTTCCTAAGTGCCACTAAAAAAAGAAAACCACCCAAAGGTAGAACACTAACTAGGAGTGAGCTCTCCTGTAGGTAGGAAGAATGGTTATGGCCTGCTGCTGCTGCTTAAAGCAACCTTATTCTCCTTTCTTTAGAAGCTTGTCCTGTCTATGCTGGTAAGATGTACTTCTGTGGGGGGCTAGAGTACATAACCAAAAAACCTGGGGGCAGATCTGTCTGCACGATCTTCTGCACATAACTGAGCACTTTCCCGGTGGAGCTGGGACATGGCCTTCAAAAAGGAGGCCTGAGTGTGTGCAAGCACTTTCCCAGTGGAGCTGGGAAGGGGCCTTCAAAAAGGAGGCCTGAGTGTGTGCACAAATGTGAGCAGCCCGAAAGGTGGGAGGGTTTGGGGGGGGACCTGCTGCTTCCCAATCCAGTGGTCTCTTTGGCAAGCTCCAAYATGCAATGGAGGAGTAAGGGGCATAATGAGGGGGGTGATGTTACACTCTGGGGAATCTGTGCACATTTTAGAGGACTATACTAAAGTGGGCTGGGGAAAAATTCCCTTTTCCTTCAGCGGAGGCTGGGTAGACAAGGTACAAGCGCTCTCTCCTGCACCTGTGCTAGTTCAGGAACAGGAATAAATGTGGCCCACTAAGTCTGTTCCCAGAACACCGTAATCATCTACCGTAACGCACTAGCCAAYGGGGCTTCCATAGAAACACTCTGAATAAATATTTTTTCTCGTTCGTCTATTTCTGTAAAAAGGCTCTTTTGATGAAAATATCATTAGTATGTTTGAAAAAACCGTCCCCTGAGCAGTTATTTACCAAGTCTTTAAATACACAGGCTGAAGAATTGACTCCTGTGAAAGTGCTGCCGCTGTAGACAAGGCAGCGATGCCCTGTGTCCCAGCCCTGAGGCTCCAGGCGTTTCCTCCTGCTCTGCAGACGGTGAGGTGGGTGCCCGAGGGGGAACCGCTGCCACCACTCCCTGTCTGACCAACCGCTGTAGGGTACGGTCAGTGCCTTGGCTCTTGCCSTCTGCTCTCTTGTGCCCCGGGCATGTGGCTGTGCACACATGGGGAGGGAGGCAGTGAAAGAGCAGTGGTACCGCAGAGCCTGCAGAAGATGTCAGGGAGGCTTTGGGTATGGGACTCCTCAATCCCCTGTCCTTCTGGTAGTGTGTAGGACTGTAGTCAGACAGTCTGGTCTGTGAAATGACCCAAATGTCAATCGAAAAGGTCATGCTCAAGGACTTTAATGGAATTTAGGGAGTTTCGGTATGGCCTCGGTACCCACCTGATATCTGTCTGGAGAAGGCTGGTAGCGTGATGCTTTCCCCTCCCGTTTCCTGAGCACTCTTTCAAAAACCCGAGGGTAGCAAGTGTTGAGGTCAGCAGCTGCAGTCAGTGGGCCTGGTCCCTCATTTGGGTCTTATCTGAAGTGGGCACCGGTGTGGGAGTTGGATCTTGGGTGGAAATCTGTGTAACAGCTGACTTGACAACTTATTTCAGAATGTGCCTTTTACTGGATGTGACCTACTTTGCTGCAAGCCAAATATATACTCCCGTATACATAAATATGCATATAAAACCTGTGAAGCTGAGAGGCTAATGATGGCTTTCCATATAAGCAGCTGATAAATCCTTGACCCATTTCACATCTTGTTGAGCTTTTGCAAATTGAGAGCTATAAAATATCTGTGACTCATAATTACTAGCAACAGTCTGAGATAAGATTAATAGCCAGCTCATAACAGACTGAAGTGGGAGCCAGTAAATGGAACGAACACTCCTGGTTTCTCTTGCTGTAGTTATGCTGGATATTTGCCTTATTTCTGCTCGTTGTCCACATGTGCTGTAATATGTTCAAGGTGCTGCAGTATGTTGGTTGTGGGTGGCTGTGAGGTCTGGGTAGCCAAGAACTGACTGGGGTTTTTGTTATCCTGGTGTGTGTCCTTACCTTAACCACAGCTGGTGTGCGTGGAAGTAGACAGCTATAGCTGTATCACTGGTGTGAGAAGAGGCCAAGCTGCAGACTTGATCCTTCTTCCTCCTCCCTCAAATATGTCTGTCCCAGGTTGTCATCCCACTTGTCACATCTGTCCTGTTTGCCACCTTCTCTGCTTCCCTGGAGCTTCCTCYCTTTGCCAAGAGCTCCTGCTCTCTCCAGCTCCCATCCGCATAGCATCATCCCATCTCTGTGTGCAGCTAGTGCTGTGCACATGGGCCTCACTCTTTCCCCTCAGTCTTGTGTCTGGACTTATTTGGGGAATCGGCACTTTAAACCCTAAGAGACGCTGAGTTTGTAGTGGAACTATCAKTTTTTTCCAAGATGGAGAAAATATAAAATATCTAGAATAAGGATTTTTTTGCTATGGTTATGCTTAACACTTCCTGAAGTTTAAACTAGCATGGAGCATCCAGGAGTCAAAAGTACAAAATGCTTATAAAGCTGAGTGAATGATGTCTTTTCTTTTCTTGCCCTATATGTATATGCAATGCACCAAATCTAAATTATTCTAGATATATTAAGAATAGCTTTTAAAGAATCTTAGTGATTTGGAAGAATAAATTGCATGTGCTTTCAGTGAGATAGCCCTAAGCAAAAATTTAGGGGGAGGAAGGTTGTTTTATTTATTTTTATCAAAGTTTCTGCATCTTTAAGTGCCTAGACTAACTCTAACTTGGTCCAGTGCTCCAGAATCTTTAAGGGTCTACTTGTCCTTTCCTTCAGGTGCCTAATTTAATCCAGCAAAATGGGATGTAGGGTCCAAAATCAAATGGCATTTGTTTGAAATATAACCCTTTAGCAATAGCAAACATCATAGCTGCCCAACTGTTAACCTCAAATAGTTTATCCTTTTGTTATGCTTCTATCATAAATAAAAATTAGTTCTGCTGTTGATTCAATTATCTGCCAAATCACTAACTCTTGATTGCTTTTCCTATTAATCAGCATGAATTTTTTTATTGTTCAATGAGGTTTTTTAATACTATGATATAATGCTAGCTAAGAGTTTACTAGTGTATTTTGGCTGTTTTCTCTGCTTCACTAAYGAAAAGGTGCTATAAAGGTGCTGTTAACAGTTCTGCAGGGCCAAAGCAGTACAAAGTCACCAGAACCTACTAATGAGCCTTGGCCCACATGTTCAAACAGTGTAGATTAAAAAAAGGTTGGCTTTGAATGTGCTGTTGAAAAGGTGATGGGAAGATTGGGTAAGCTGTAATTATTTTTGTGGTGTATTTTGGGGTGGGAAAACTAAAATATTTAGTAAAAGTCTTTATTAATATCATGCATATGTTGAAACCAGGAACCTTTAGAGGTTTATTGATATACTAAGTCTTTCTGCACCATTCTAGCAAGGATCATGCTACCAGCACTATGCAAGGAGCTGTTAGTCTAACCTAGTTCTCCACCTTTAAATGGGTGGGCGGGGGGTGCATGTTGAACTGAACCTCTTTTATATAAATATCTTGGTCTTTCAAGAGCCTCAGAATTCAAATGTAGCTACCTGTCCTAAGTTACAGTGGGCTGAATTGAGAGCCTAGCTCCGGCTTCCCCTGCATCTCAAACTCATTGAGCTCTGGAGCTAGACTTGTGTGGTAAGAGCTGTCTCTGTGTCAAACAAGCAGTTTGAAATGTGTGGTTTAAGGGATGGAAGCTGTGCTTTTCTGTATGTAGGCATTTTTTCCTTTTTCGGTGATTCCCAGGCTAGCCTCTTCATTAAAATAATACCAATTGTGCTTATATTCGGAGTCTTGGGGGGCATCTGAGTATGCAGTCTCCTCTCTCCAGCTGGTCTTCAGGCTACAACGGTGGTCTGGCAGTGGCACTGTGACAATATTGCTCTCTGCAAAATCCCCRTTGGAGACCTTTGTCATTTTTTTTCAAACATGGTTTCACATTCACCCATGCTCTTGCCCAGGCAGCATTTGTTCATTTGCTTCCTTATTCACATAACTACCAATTTGTCTCCAGGTCCCCTTTGTTTCAGYATTTGTTTTAGTGCATGTTACTGTTTCTGTGGGAAATGCCAATGTACCTTGCTTCTACTACTTAAAAAGGCTTAGTGTCTTCYACAGAGTCCAGAAGAACCAGATGTCCCTCTCCTTATCCGAATCCTTTCAGCTCTCTTAGGTTACCATGAAAAGGCCTCTTATATGACTGTAGCACTTGGGTTACAGTAACAAAGCTCATGGTCGCAGGAGACCRTGGACCAGTTCTTCAAACAGCAATGGTGATGGCCCCATCTGTTTCTTATAGCAGGCACAGCGCCAGTCAGCCCTTACTACCAGTGTTMCATGGTACGTTGCAAGAGGCAGCTCATGCAGGAGAAGTCACCGGACCTGCCAGGAGCAGTGGAACCAGAGACTAGTCAGTACCATGGGCATCAGATAAACCTCCTGCTCTGACCAGGTAAGCAGTAAGGTGCTTCCCATATTGYCAGCAGTTTTTGAAGAACATTTCCCAAAATGAGGTTGCACAGGGATGTAGATTTGGGAAACTGATGCCAGTATCACTAATTGTCATGTGTGTGCTATGACATAGGGTCCTTTACACCTAACATGGGAGCAGTCCTTGCCAAGGGGTGTGTAAGCATGGATTTTTAAGCTGGCATTTATCACTGTAGACAAACGGGAATATATGTCATATTTAGCACAGAGATGATAATAGTATGTGCTATATTTGATACAGGACTGGTTATAGGCTTCCCACAGTGCTAAGGAAACATGACAAATCCAGGCCAACTATTTTTTCCAGATTTTGCGCCAGGGTTCGGTTTGCATAGGTGGCAGTACTGGAAACCCTCCAGAGAAAGCTTTTTATCTGACCGTTCGTTTCTACTAGCTGTTCTCATCTTGAATCCCACTCAAGTTGAGTCTAAACCTGCCGTAGCTGAAAAAGCCAACCACCCTGTTATCCAAAACAACTCACTAGCTTCAAACCTACCGCAGACTGGGGCAGGCGAGCCTCCGATAAAGGCAGAGCTGGGCTCTTCCACTTCCTCTGCTCGTTGGAGGCCGAGGTCCTTTTTTAACAAYAGGCTGAACTCATCCAAAGGAACTAAAAGGAAAATAGGGATTATTGGCTGGGTGCTTTCTGCAAAAACATGTAGGTTTTAGCCACTGGCACAGGCAAATAACGTATTATCACGTAGTGCACTGAAGACCACCTGCCATGCAAGTTGATGGGCAAATATGAATTTGCTTGTGGGCAGTTCATGCTTCACTCCAGACAATTACGGGGGGAGAGAGGGAAGAGGGAGCTGTAATTAGTAACCTCAGCCATCAGGAATTGTTCCTACATCCCAACTGAATGATTGACACTTTTGAGCAAGAGTACTGTGTGCAATTAATAAACTTTGTAATGAGCTCTCAGAGAAAGGGTCCATTGTACTGAAACCTTGGGGAATTGGCCTGTTGCCCAAATATCTGATTCCATGAATAATAGAAGAAAAATTCTGAAACTTATGGAAAAAAAATCTATATAGTTATATAGAAAAACATCATGACTGTCTTATTTTTTAGCAGTTCTACCAAGTGGCCAGCCAYGCTGAGCCAGACCCTGTCTAGGAACCAAAGCTTTTTGAAGCTAAATCTTTTATTGATCTGCAGAGCTGCTTTAGCAGACCTGGAAACACGAGTGTTGTCTTTCAGACCAGCGTTCTTTGCCCTTATCTAATGGGAGTCAACAAAGATGGCTACAGATTGGGCCCACCTCAGTGAAACTTGGGGTTGTGAATGAAGATGATACAGAGATGGGGCTATCTAAGTGGCTGGAGATGAAATGATGCACAGCAGACTGAAAGGTGGTGTGGGTTGTGTGCCTTGAGACTAGTTTTTAGTGTTTTTAAGCTGTCTCTTCAAATTCCTGAGCACAGCAATTACCGAAAGGCATGCAGAGTGTCTGAAAACCATGGGTGGCTGAGTTCCCCTCTCTCCCAGAGAATATTACTTTTTGCTGAGTGTTGGAGTATCAGCACATCCCATTTGAAAGATGAGCAGTGCATGGAGCTGGGTGAGCTGGCTGAGCACAGATCTGGAGTCCTATGTGCAGAATCAGCTCTCTCTGCCTGAGACATGGCACAGGGTTCCCACTGGAGAGGATTCCCTGCTGCAGTGGTGAATTTAGTCCAAGGCGCTCAGTAACTAAATAAAGTGAGAATTTTAATCACAAAATAAGCTGCTGCAGTTTTTATATTCCCTTGGCCCCTTGTATTTGCTCAACGTCTCAATTTCTGGTACACTTTAATGGCTGTAGTAGTCACCCTGAGCCCTAAAGACTTGACCTGAATTAGTGGAGAAGGAAGGAGCGCAGCTTTGTTAGTACAATCCTGACCTAACATAATGGCAAAGCTCACTTTATTTTTTTGTCCATTTAGAACATGGCTTTTATGTTATACCTTAGTGAATGTAACAACTAATGTGGAGCATAGACTTCCTTATATTGAGAAGGCCTCTGTCCAGCTGACACCAGCTCATTACCCTTTATTCAGGCATCAGACAGGGACCTTTCGATCACTGATTCAATATAGAGCTGAGCTTGCAATCTAAGAAAGGTCTCATCAGCTCACTAATCCTGTAAACTCCCCTGTGATTTTTCACACCACCACCACCTTTCATTGATAGATGGCAGTTAAAGATTGCATTTTTAAGCATCCTTCATGGTTATGTTTTAAAATCATAGATACACAAAATATTTAAATGCATTCTCAGGTTTGTGTATGACTGTCCCACTGACTTCGATGGGACTGCTCATGTGCTAGGCGTGTGTTTAGGTAACTCGCTGGATGAGAGCTGAAATCTGTATAAAAGAGCTTTCTCTGTTCTCCAGCCTGAGAGAAATGGGAGCTGTGCAAGGCTGGCAGGCACTGCCAGTTGGAAGTGCAGGCACCTCTCATTAGAGGCCTGGTAAGCCTGAGGTTAGAAAATTGAGCCGAAGCATAATAGGAATATCGACATAAGGTAGGACTTGCCAGTAAGAAGTGAAACACAGGCTAAAACAAATATCCTTGCAAACCTGTGCAGCTGGATTGATTGGAGAGCTTGATTACTCATCCTTTCCTGTCTAGACAGACCCTAGTTCTTAAGATTTCATTTTTAAAAAGTTAATATTTATCGTGTTTGATTGCTCTGTCTTGATGCTGAGGTGAGGGTTTGTGAATAAATACTGTCAGTGTGGCTGGGAATGGAGTCTGGGAGACGTTAACAAAAGGGCCTAACCTTTTGCTAGAGCTCAGTGGAAGAAACATGCTCTTCTTTGGGGGGCTGTGAAAGAGGGAGTCCCCTCCACCTTGTTTTCTGTGGCCTCTTCTGAGGTCTGTAATTAAATGCTGAGCCAAAACACTGTTCAAATACAGTGAGTGCATTCAGCATATTCTAGGCAAGCCATGGAAGAGCTGGTGTGAAGCAGAGTATTTACAGTAGGTTTGCAGGATCCTTTCTGGTCTGGCCTGTTTTGGGGGCTGAGGTGATGGAAGCCTCCTCCCAGCCCCAACGCTCTGCCCCTTGCAGCGCCTTTGCAGAGGGCTTGGGTAGAGCCTTTCCTGAAGCACCAGCGTGGAGGAGGCATCCAGCCCTGCGCTCTGCAGTGCGGGAGCCATGACGCGCGTAGTGCCCAGAAACGGGAACAAGGTTGTAGTGTGTGGTTCTGTTCTGGGTCAGCCATAAGACCTGCTGGTTAATCTACTGCACTTTGTGTCCTCAAGCTTTCTTGCCTGTATTTACTCTTCCCAGGCAGAACAGCTGCTTGCCTCAGCTCCACAGCTTCCCATTGCAGCTTCCCACACTAACACTGGTCTTTCTCCATAGCCATTTGATCCTCCATGTCTCGGGCATACATGTGCCCCCACTGACTTGAAGCTTTGGAGGGACTTAGAGTGGGAAGTAACAAAGATTTGGGGTAAAACCTGCTTGGTACAGCGTCAGCTCTTAGTCTCTATGATTGAACCAAACATGCCTTGGGCTACTTAGTCCCATGGATGAGAATTGTGATAGCAGCTGGAGAAGTCGGTATCTTCAAAAGCTGTGAATGAATTGGGAGAGAACTATGCTCAACACCTGGCTGAAAGGGGTTTGATTTTTTTTTTTTTTTTCTTTTCTTTGAAACCTGGATTCTGAGAAGCTTCCAAGCTTGTTAGTCACTTTGAAAACTCTCGGTCCATTTGCCCCTAAACAAGTAGTACTACATTGTTTGAGGTCCTGACATAAAGCTGAACAAAAGCAGGGTTGTAAAAGGCAACAGATRTATGGTGAAATGAAAGTATGTTAATTTGTACCTAGAAGACTTTTATAACTGGGGGATAGCATAGCTTTTTTTAGAACTGTAAAGGCAGAAGGTGACCTGTGTAACCTGGGCCCCAGGCTTTACATTGTAGGAAGATGGTAAAGTTGTCTACTTACTCCATACGTGCYCAGGCAAGGCAAAGGGTTTATTTTCCTCTTCCATCTCTTATCCTGGCTGCAAAGTGATTTCTCATTGCCAGGGGGAGAAAAGAGGATGAGGAACCAAAGACCTCATGGTATATTGAGAGATCGTTAAAGAGGCACGTTCAGTGTTGGACTGSTCATTTATACATGGGTCATCAGAGCTAAAGACTCATTCAAATCAGTCCAATGTGTTCTGATGGAATCCATAGACTTACGGGAAAAGGACTGGTGAACGAAGAGATACTGAGCATGGAGAGAAGACAGACACTATGGAAAATAAATAGATGTGACATTGTGGAAGCATTGAATCTTATTGGGGAAAGGGAGTTAACTTCTGTAGGGTTTTTTGTCTTTGCTTGTCTTTGAATGGATCTGGTCAAAACTGTAAGAATTCATAAATCTGGAAAAATTTTTCCTTGGAATATGAAATGCCCAAAGGCCATTTTTTTGACAAACAGTTCAGACTGTTATCATTTTTTTCATTAGTTGCAATGTCTGTTAAACAACTGAGCAGAATGTAGAGAATCCAAACTGAAAATATTCAGGCTTTATACTTGGGCTTTAGAGGTGAATAAAGAGACATGATGGGTTTTGATAGTCACYGAACAGATGCTTTTAGAAAACATATGACAGTAAAACAAAGTTGATAATGTTGCATTAAAAATACAGTGGATTTCAAAGCTTTCAAACAAGGGGTGAGAGAATAGTCTACTTCTGCTTACCCGTGTTCTACATTGACTATCTGTGCTTGTTTGACACGGTGCTTTACACTGTGGCCTACTGCTGTGGTAATCAYTGTGTTGTTGAATACTTTCAGAAGATAACGATTTGTAGCCTATGTTTAGCCCAGCCAGTAATGAAGTCTGAGCTCGGGGACATCTGAGTACACTTCCCCCTTGAAATGCTTTTGCTCTAAACCAACGAGATCAAGAAAAGGAGGAATGAGGTCCCTTTTATGGGGGGGGGGAACCCAGGAAAGTTTAAGATTTGTAGAAGGACTTAGGTACCCAGCTCTCAGAAGTGGGAAGAAAACAAGGGGCATAAAATACTTGCAGAAATCAATGCCAGAAAGTCATGCCTACAGCAGAGTTGAGCTAAAGAAGAATCTCAGGCTAGTATATAAAGAACTAAATGCTCTTTCTAGATATTCTGTGTTTCTGATATCTAGTATTAAGTTAGCTAAGACATCATTAYATAAGAAATCAAGCAAAGTACTGGAGATGATGCTGAACCATAGAAGTGTGAGCTGACTTCATTAATCCAGTTCTGATCTCCCTTCACCTGTCATAAATTTTTAGTAACTCCCTTCTGCCAGTTTCCCATATGCTAGCTCCAAGCATATCTGATCCTCACAGTGAGTCAGATCCTGAAGGTTACCTTGCAGAGATACATTAACAGGTATTTGAGCTGTCCTTTCATCTTTTATGAAGAGTGTTATGGTAAGTGCTCTTTGGCTGCTGTTTCAGGGAGCTGGCACAAGTGAAGTAATAAGGAGCTCATTTTCATAGAGCTGGGCTTGTTAGCGTTCCAGATGCTGAAATGTGCACAGCTGGACCATGGCCAAAGAACAAGCCTCCTCATCTGTGGTCTTCTGCTGACCTAAAAATAGTCAAAATTAATTTTTCATTAAGTCTTTATACATGTGCATATTCCCTCACTACCTACTTAGAGTGAAGCCTTGCTCTGTCTGCAGCTGGTGGACAGTGTTAGTTGCAAGAACTACGTTCAGGTCTTGAGGTGACAAGCTGGGTCTGCCTCCCAGCTCAGTGTTGTGTTGAGATACTCTGCTAGCCCCCGAGTGGGAAGGGGGACTGTCATATGAAAGTGCCATATTACCTTGGTTAATATGACTAGTCTCTCTTGGACCCAGGCTGGTATTTCAGCATATGGATGTCAGCCTACCTTCTAGTAAGTAGGAATGTTTTAAAAGCCTCCTTAGGTAAAAGCTGTCGGAGGTGGCTGTATGAAAGTATCAACTCAGCATGGGCAGGAAAAAGATCAAGCAATGTTAAGAATTAACAGGAAGAGAGAATAAAACAGAGCTTGTAGCAATGTATGGATCCTCAGCATGTTGTCCACTTCCAACTGTGTACAGTATTTGACTCAGAAATAAAAAACAAGGTATGCAGAGAAGGGCAACACAAGTTGAAGGTTGTGGAATGGTTTTTGTAGAAGAGATGACCAAAAATGCTGTGACTTTTCAGCCTAAAAGAGACAGACAACAAGGAACTGTCTTTAACTTGGGGACCTACAGGGAGAAGGTCAGTAGGCAAGGTTTATTCATCTGTGATCTAAAAATAGAGGCATTGTACTAAATTATTAGGTAATTCTTCAGAACAAATAAGGGCAGGTACTTTGTYCCACAACATATGGTTCAAGCGTGGCACTCGCTGCCATAAGATCCAAAAAAGGCTTTAGACAAATTGATGGAAGACACTTAGATATCTTACTCCCATGTGTCTTAGGGAAAATAAGTATCTAAGAATCCTTACATCTCTTTATATAAAGAGAGATCACCATCT
This sequence comes from Casuarius casuarius, assembly GCA_003342895.1. Classification (NCBI taxonomy): domain Eukaryota; kingdom Metazoa; phylum Chordata; class Aves; order Casuariiformes; family Casuariidae; genus Casuarius; species Casuarius casuarius. The sequence continues at coordinate 235,622 of PTFA01000009.1, read as the reverse complement.
AAATTTAAAGAGACTTTTATGCTCTCCTTTATCAGCAGAAAGGGGTAGTTTCTCTAGTTACTTGGGTGGCAAAGATTCCTTTCTTCAGCAGTCCTGGCCTGTTCCTGGATTTGAAGACCTGAGTTCCTACTCAGGAACTTGGCTGTCTAATCCATCCATGCAAGCTGCTTGGTGACACAAAGCAAGTGAGAGATTAAGTTTAAAAAAAAAAAAAAAAAAAGCTCCTTAAGTCATGAAAGTGGACAGGATTGATTTTTATGGGAGGTGGAAGAATGAGAAAAAGCTTAGTAAACTTAGTGCAGAAAGGCAGATTGTGGAGAACAGTTATCAGGTGTCACTCTAGACAGAGGACTGGCTGCAGGATATCAGCAACGTGCTATCAAATCATTAGACATTGCTATTAAAGATGACTTAGGCACCCTTGTGAATGGTGACAGCTTACTAGAGTATACTATACCATTACAGACCTTTCAAGGATGTCTGGGATGGGAAATATCCGTCTACTGTTTATTTACCCACATGTGGTGGTTGAGTGTGTTTACAAATGAGCACAGTGCCCAATAAGATGATGTTGTTGGATATAACCACTATTTTCCCATCATAATCTAGTTCAAAGTTGGCCTTGTGGGTTTATGGCTGTCTAGCTCCCTCTCAACTCTGGTGCATGGGCTCATTTTTAATTAAACACCCATCATTTAAGGAACTAAAAACAGTCCAAAAAAGTTTTGTTGACCAAAGTCTGAAAATATGAAGTGTTCTTTGGGGGGTTTTGGGTGTGGATTGTGAGGCACATTTTCGTAATATTTAGTATGTCATCTTCAAGCAATGTTTATAAACCTCAAAACTCCAGGGAAGTTCTGTAGGCTTTAGCAAACAGATGTTAGCAGTCAGGAAAGAATTATGATTCCTGCCCAAAAATATTCCCTCCTGCCTATCAAGATATCCTGACATGCAACATTTTCAAGATGTCTTTTATGGAGCTGGGGACACTATTTCTGCAGGTCTGTGAATCACTAGGTGAAGAGGTCTTGAGAGTCCTCCTTAATCCGTCATCAAGGCAACATATCATGTGGGATGTCCTGATTAACACTGTGAGTGCATGTAATAATACACACTTTGTCCCTGTGTGGTAGCTGAGACTACATAAAGATGTCCAAGTCAGCTACTGCTTGTAAGTTAATAGGCTTTTAACTCAAATATGCACATTCAAGATCCTACAAATCCTGAATTCTATAATCCACTTCAGTGATTGAAGGGAATTATTAACTGTGAATTAACTGAATCCAGACCCTTTTAAATGAAAACTGGGGAAAGGTGAGCCCCAGAGGTCTCAGTCTGAGCTAAAATGATAATAGTTGGTCTATGGGAAAAGATTTGGTGCTGGTCCATGAAACTATCAACTTCATGGCCTTTTTTCTATTTAAAGCTTAATGGTAAAGGTATACAGAGGTTCCTGAGATAACACAGCATGACACCATGGCTCATTAGTCAAAAGGACTGGGAGCTTCTGCTGTCTTTCAGATAGTGTGATAGTCTTTGTGACACTGTTATGCAACATGGAGACAGCACTGTATATGTTTGAAAATGAGCTGACATTCAGCTGGTGTACAGTGGGAGCCAAAGGACTGTCTCTGTGTTCCTGTTGTAAAGCCACCACCTAATAACACAAGCTAATCATCTTTGGGTTGAGACAAGTAGATGCTGAGCCCCTCCCATGTAAGAGCGTAAAGGGTGTGCTCTGCTCATTCACCAGAGCGCTCGTGCTTTAAGATTTAATGGAGGCATCAGAAATTTTGCTCCGTGTGTGTGTGTGGTCTCTTGTTTCCTCTTGCCACCCAGATTCCTGACCCTATTCCTGTCAAAATGTGAACAGGACCTGTGCTTCCATGCAGCAGTGGGAGCCATGCTTTTGAATCCAGTGGTGTTGGGCATGATCCTCGCAGATGACTTTCCAGTTCTGCTGCTTTTTCCACCCTTTGTGGCTGGATTATAGGGAAAAAGGAAAGCAAGGATGATGGCTTTGTAAAGGGAGTTATGGCAAGGTGCTTCAGTAAGTGTTATATCTATGGTACGCTCTCCTGCTAGCTTACGCTTTACCTTCTGATCTTCTGCTGGTATTACAAGTACATATCTTTCCATATCTGTTTCCGTTCTCCATTTCTCAGATGGCTTCCTGTATTAGAAGTTACCTTTTAATGTGGGCTCCAGCCTCACAACTTCTTTCAACTGGCTGTTGCGTGCTTGGCCTTTGCCCTTTGGATCTAGAGAAACAGCAGCCAAAAACCAAAGGTTCTGGGTTTCCTTCTAGGGTTGTTGTCAGTGGTATGCAGAATGCTCTCTGGTACCTACTTCTCCAGTCCTCACCAGAAATAGACTGATTTTTATGTGCTTTGGAAATGCAGTTTCCAGTCTTAATCTGAGTTAACACACCATTTTCTTCCCACTTTCTAGCTAATAGATAAAGTGGCATAGCTTCCCTTTTATCCTTCTGTCTGCATGCACTCATGGGACTACTGTTTAAATGAAGGAGAGCCTCAATTTCAGTGTTTTGGGAGCTGACAGAGCTGTTGTCCCCTCCATTTGAACTTGTGATGGGCTTTTATAATGATAATGGAGAAAAGCAATCACTCTGAAATAGTTCCAATTAGTGTAAATACTAAACTTTCAAGATCATGTTCAGAGAATCAGGGTTGGTGAGGTTGAAAGGGACGTTTGGAGATCATCTGGTCCAACCCCCCTGCTCAAGCAGAGTCACCTAGAGCACATTGCGCATGACCATGTCCAGTTGAGTTTTGAGCATCTCCAGTGATGGAGACTGCATAGCCTCTCTGGGCAACCTGTCCCAGTGTTCAACCACCCTCACAGTGAAGAAGTTTCTTATGTTCAAGTGGAATTTCCTGTTTCAGTTTGAGACTATTGCCTCTCATTATGTCACCGGGCATCACTGAAAAGTCTGGCTGCATTCTCTTGACACCCTACCATCAGGTATTTATGAAGAATAAGATCTGCCCCCAGGCCTTCTGTTTTCCAGGTTGAACAGTCCTGCCTCTCTTAGCCTCTCCTCATGAGACATGCTCTAGTTCCTTCATCRTTGTGGCCCTTCGCTGGACTCACTCCAGCGGGTCCATGTCTCTCTTGTACTGGGGAGCCCAGAACTGGACACAGCACTCCAGGTGTGGCCTCCCCAATACTGAGTCAAGGGGAAGGATCACCTCCCTCAACCTGCTGGCAATGCTCTGCCTAATGCAGCCCAGGATACCATTGGTGGCCTTTGCCCACAAGTGCATGTTGCTGGCCTATGTTCAACTTGTCCACCAGGACCCCCAGGTCCCTCTCTGCAAAGCCGCTCTTGAGCTGGTTGGCCCCCAGGCTGTACTGGTGCATGGGGTYATTCCTCTCCTGGTGCAGGACTTTGCATTTCCCTCTTAAACTTCATGAGGTTCCTCTTGGCCTGTTTCTCCAGCCTCTCAAGGTCCCTCTGAACAGTAGCACAAACCTCTGGGGTATCAGGCACTCCTCCCCATTTTGTGTGATCAGCAAACTTGCTGAAGGTGCATTTGGTCCTGTTGTTCAGGGCTTTAGCGAAGGTGCTAAGCTGTATTGGCCCCAGTATTGACCCTGGGGGGAGGGGGGCACAACTAGTGCCTCCAGCTGAGCTTTGCTGCTGACCCCAGCTGCTGATCACAACTGTCAATATTTACATTATAGACATGCCCACCCTTTGCAAAGTTTACCAGGCTCTTGTATCATGGTAAGATAAAACTGGCTGCCTGTGAAAAGCAAATGGCTCTCCATTGACTAATACACACTGACTGTATTAGCTGTGCAGTGTATATATGATCCTTTCATTCCTCTTCAAAAGAGCTTGCCCCGTTTGCACTATAATTTCTCATTTTATGAAGTGATTTGTCCCTCTGGGGAGCTGAAAGACAGGCGATTCCTTATGAAAATATCACATTAGTTGTAACTAATATATCATTGACTAATGCAAATAGAAACCATCATACATGGGTGAGCTCTTTGGAGACCAGCCTGAACTCACCCGGGTGCATAAAAAGTTGTCCCCCTTAGTGATTTGGGATCCATGGTGGAACTATTGCTTTAAAAAGTGTTAATTAAGCTTTAGACCATTATGACATGATTATGCTTAAGTAATTGTCCCCCTTCTAGGAGGAGGCTGTCAAGAAGGTAGCAATGAACCCTGACTAGAGAACTGCAGATGGTATGGGTCAAGTAACCATTTCTGTGTGATTATTAAGGAAAAGACGTTCCAAGAACAACACTAACGGTAGTGTTTCTGCATGTGTTTGAGACCTAACTCAAACTCCATGAAGTCATTGGAAAGACTCCTTTACACTTGACCAGGCTTTGGACACGCTCGCAGTCCCCAGGAAAATGCATGACATGGACGTGGTTTTTTGAATGTGAACCCAGACATGTGCTGACAGGTTTCCTGACTTAACAAGGTGAAATCCCTTGCAAATGGTTCAGTCAACCTAATAAAAATCAGAACTGCAATCTCTCCGTTTAGGAAAGTCCAGCATAATTGTGATTATAACCTGCTGCTGTCTGAGCCGTTTAAAAATAAATGATATGCTGAAGTAAGGTAGAATGTGCAGATCTATTTATTTATTGCCTTCATTTCTTTAGTGGTTGGATGTAAAGATAGCTTATATGATTGCAAGTTCAAGAAAGGCGCTCCCTGGAATGTTTTTGAAAGCTTCCAGAAATAGAGCGCAAGGCTGACGAGCTTGGACTGAAAAGTGCAAAATTCCATGTACAGAAAGCTCACAAGTCTTGTTAGAGGCAAAGAAAAGCTCACATTTATAGAGCTTTTAGGCCTGAACCAACTCTTGCTGAAGTCAATGGAAAGCCCTTTGCTCGAGTCCTTTATCAGCAAGGTTCTGAGCCCTGGGAGAAGGGGGATTTGTTGAGAAAACTGGGCAGTTTACACCTTTTGCCCTGTTTAGCAGGAGGAGGAGCTGCAGGAGACTAATTTGCAGTAGTTTCGCTGCTGAAAACACTACGAACCATCGGAAGATGTGAAAGTGCTAGTAATGAGTGCTCGGCTGCTATCGTTTGCATCTGTGGGATTTTGAAAAGGTAAGCGGTGACTGCTCAGGTGGTGGACTTGGGAAAATAGTATCCTGCTTGATATGTTGGGAAAAGCTATGTTTTTTCAGAAGATGGAGTAAACTATGACCACCACTGGGGCACTGGAGGCAGGCCAGATGTACATATTTGGTTAGAGGAGAAAAACAGCCATCTGTCTAGAAAAGGATGTAAACATTAAGTTTTGACTTTCTGTCTTAACCTCTTTTGCAACAGAAAGGAAGCCTTGTATGTTGAGCTATTCTGCTACTCTTAAAAGCTACCGTAATTCAGACTGTGTTGAAAAGGAGCAATTTAGGGATAGATTTTTTTTTTATTTTACTGTATTTTTCCAAAAGATGACTCTTTCACATAAGTCCCTCCTGACTCAAGGAGGGAGAAATCATTTGGAAGGAAATAAAGCTCTGCCGATGGCTACTCAGAAAAGCAGCCAATGAGCATGGGTGACCTAATAGTAATAAATGCCATGGATGATGCATTGAATAATCTCCTGCTTGTTTTTGTTATGCTATTAGGAAGTGTTTAACTTTAAGCTTCCAAGAACCACAGGCACATTTTCTTTTTTGGTGTGTGAGTTGCTGTAAAACTTTGACTAGGATATCAGCAGCAGAAGGAGCAAGGTATGCTCCAAGAGCCTATCGTTATGGCACAATCACCCTCTAATACATGAACAGCCTGGAAACCTACCCAATGCAAAAGGAGTCTTGTACAACTGCAGTGCTGCAGGATTGGGCCTGCTAAGCAGAGGTCTGTTATAAACTGGGATAATTCCTGCCTGAAGGGTGCCTGAATTGGTGTTGGAAATCATTGTTACTGCTGCAAGCTTGTCACGCTAGGAGTGTGCCTCATGCCTTAACCGAGGACCTGTCCTGTTCTACTCATATTGCATCTTGGTGGTGGTTTACCCTCCATCTGGGAGCTRAGGACAGTCAATCTATTCCAGTTTGAATTAGATTAGATGTAACTAATCTTCTAATGCAGAAGATTCCTCTTTGTTTTTCCTGCTGTGTCTGGTCTTCCTTGTGCCTACTACTTTTTCCCCAATCAATCATCTTTGYCTCTGGGTCTTTTCTTATCTTGCTAACATTATTGAATATGAGGGCTTTTCTGTTCGATCCTTAACTGCAGTGACAAGGAGTCTCTGCCTGAGAAGGGGGGCAGATCTAGTCCTTAAATCAAACTTCCAAGCAGTACTGTCCCTAAGACTTTTGTTATGGACTTTCATGATGTCACATTTTCGTACTGCTGGACATTCAAGATAAATATCAAGTAGCTGAAGCCTATTATAAATCTGCTTAAGGGGAAAACCCTTTCCCAACATAACTTTACTATTTTGACTTTATCTGTCTTTCATTCTTTTAACCATCTTATTCTGACTGCTGGGTTTAGGTTTGCAGGGACTGTTGAACACTGGATGCCGTTTGGGTTATGGTATGTGCTATGAAACGGAAAACAAACCTGAAAAAATATATTGCTTGTTGGCAAGAAAGGTTCGCTTTTTGATCACCAACCTAAAATCCAAGGGGATGGGAAGGAAGAGGCCAGAAAAATAGGGCTCAGAAATGGCCAAGGAAGATTTGGAGAAGGTCTCTGGGCTCCTTATGCAATGCTCAGACAGCAGTGAGGAAGATGAATGTGTGCTGGGAATACAAACACACCCAGGTCCTGATCCAAGGCCACTGAAAGCAATGCACAGGCTCCCACTGGCTTTGTGTCTTCATGTTGGACCAGGCTGTTTCCTCCACCCTCTGYGCTGAGCCGAGGGCTGGAGTGCGTTTTTATGGTTGAGTCATGCAGCCTCTCAGAAAAGGAGTCTTGAGCATTAGCGCATCTGGAACAGCAAGAGCTTGGCTAAGTGCCTGTTCTGATTTGGTGAAATATTCTTGGCCATAGCCAAGCATTTTTAAACCAGTCCTTCATTACAGTTTTATATGCCCCAAGGATGCAAGTTTCGCTTTATGTGCAAACTATTTTAAGGAGACTTATGGGCAGGCTTATATTCCTGATAATAGCAGGAATTGCACTGCCACGGTCAGGCCAGGATATCGGTACCCGAGGGATGAGAACTGGCATTTGCTGTGTCAGCCAATGCAAACACTAGCGCCTCTGTTAATGCCGTCATCTTTCATCTACCCTGGCTGTGTAAGCCCTGATCTTGCCACAAGATCTGTCACATGGACTCCCACTGACTTCCACAGGGCTCTTCAGGCACGAAGGGGGTTGCCGAAACTGAGCTTGATAAAGTGCTGAGGCTGTTCAGGGCACTGGCTAGTCTGTGCTGTGTGGCTATAGTGSAAATGATAGTAATGCAGTTGATCATTTCTTCCCCTGTTACAGGAGGAGGAAAATGTTTGCTTCTTAAAGTTAATTTTAATAAGTTAAAATCACTTTTCAGATTCTCTTAAAGCTACTGTTAGTAAAGATGTGGGTAGCAAGTTTCACTTTATAATGTCTTGTGTGGCTGGGATCAGTAATGCTCCCCCTTGCATAACGTAGTCACTTGCTGAAGCTGGCCTTCCAGGGCCTAATGTTTTGCTGTTTAGCGTTCCCATGGCTTACGTATGTCGTTCCCCCTCTGCAAACCAGACTATGCAACTTCAGGGGCTTTAAGAAAAGCTACTTTTCAAATTCTTTCAGTGAGAGAGAAGGAACCTCGTGGCAACACTAGGCAAGAACCTACATCACCTCTAACATCTGGTGTGAGGGACACAGCATGTGGAGGGAGCATCTTCAAGCAGCAGTAAGAGACCATGCGTCAGGGGAAGGCAATGGGCCTGCTCCTCCAGCACCCCTTGTCCTGGCTCTCCTGCTCCAGAAGAAGAGAGGGCAGGAGCCACTGAAATGAGCAGTGATTGGTCTCTGGGGGGAAAAAAGAGCTTAAATGTGGCCAAGATCCTCCTTGGCTCTGGACCAACTTCCATGTATGTTGAGCCCTTGCAGTGGGTGACCAAGCTCGTCGTCATCTGTCCTCTCTCAGTGCCCTCAGCTGGGATGGGGGCATCAACATGAGTTGGATCCAGACCCTCTCCTTCCTCAGTGGGAATGGGGAGAGGGCTCTGGATCTTAACAGGTGGCAGAAAATTGTGTCTGAGAGGTTTTCATGGCTTCGTGGTCTTGATGGTTAACCCATAAACGCTTTGCCACTCTGGGCAGAGTCTAAGCTCTGTATTTGTGAAGGCCCTTCTCCAAAAGGGGGTATGTCGTCTAATCCRGCAGGAGTGGCTTCTTCAAGGACTGTTTCATGTATGTTATACRGGTGAACGTGGCCCACTTACTGAATGCAGGCCATGGCCAAGTTAGGCTGGACTGGTGTCTACCCTGAGATACTTGAGCCGCGAAGCTGGCGAGCACACCAGCAGCTTGCAAACTGCAGCGGAGACACTTGGAGAGTGAGGCTGGCACGTGGGCAGAGGAGGCACAAGATCTCCAGCCTCCCTGAGCCGAGAGGTGGCCCTGTGTCAATCTTTCGTGCCTGCTGAAAGCTGCTATGTACTTGAAGCAATGCTGACTTGCAAACCTTTCAGATGAAGCTATTTCACTTCTGTCACATACGTTTTTGTAGCGTGCTGAGGGTAGTGCTGCTGGCTGAAAACATGCATTTAAAATAATATTTTATCTTCTTACTTTTGGACTGAGTGCAATGTTTTGTTGGACCTAAGCTGGGGGGTTTTGAATTCTATTTTTTGGTATACTCAAATTTTTTGAATCCTTTTGGATGGGTCTGAAACAAAATACCTTGTTTTCAAGTTTAGCCAGCGAACTGAAACGTAATTATTTGCACAGCTGAAGCGTACTTCAAAGGAGGCACGGTTCCTCCTGGAGCCCCAGGTGTGCTGGAAGGACACTCCAGCCCCTGCTGCAGGGTCTGCAGCCCTGGAAATGCCAGACCACTGCCCCGTGTTTTAGTGACCCCAGTAACATCCCGGCTAACAGGCTGTATTTTATGGTAGGATGCTCGGGTCGGTCTAYGCTGTATTGTGTTGGCGAGCCTGACTCCTGCTTTGCTATGGGCCAGGCAGCAGCTGTGCTGCTAGGTCAGTGTGGTGCTCACCTTGTCCTCCTGGTTGTCAACAGCATCCTTTCCCACTTAAAATCCAGAGGGTATCAGGATGCAACCAGGCAGGGCTGTGCTGAGCAATTATGTCTGTGCACCTGCGTGGGCCCCAGAACTTGTGCTTACAAACTTCTGTTCGTAAATAAGTAGGAGGTGCTTTCATCCTGTAGCAACAGTCCAAAAAATTGTGTGAAAATGAATGGGCTTTTTAAAGGATGAGTGTTCCACAAAAAGGTGCCTCTGTTAAAAGTATTTTCTATGACAACAATTTTTTTTTAAGTTATAAAGCTTTCAGCAAAGTTGTTTATCAAAATATTTTCATCTGCCATCAGTCAATATATTTTTGATATTTGCAGTAAAAATTTGGGGAGCCTTCTCAAAAATCTTCAAGGCTTGAAATGACAAAAAGTCTGCTTACATGTTTTCAGAACAAAAAACATTAAAAACTGTTTGTTTTTATACCAGAAAAAATCTTTATAGTGTTTTAACAGCTCTTYCCTTTGACTCCCTCCCACCTCCGATCTGAGCTAGTGTCCCAAGGGATGCGAGCGCTAAGACATCTCAGGAGAGCATTGCTCACATAGCAGGGTTGAAGTTTCTTCTGTCCTCTTCTCTCTGGACTTTTATTTAAGGAAATAACTTTTTTTAAAGAATAACTTTATCTGCATTTTTACTTAAGTTCTCAAGTGCAAGCTGTATTTCAGTTTCAGACATTTGCTTGACATGCGAGTGCAGAAATACAGATTTTTTCTTAGACATCTTCCTCTTTGCAGTTCTGCTCTAGTCCATCCTGCGTGAAGTCTTGTGGTGGATGCTACCTGTTTTTCCAAGAGTTTTTTTTTATCTAAGGACTGTTTCATGTTACCTTCCTTTTAGAAGAGAATGAGCAAGAAGGGGCGGGGGGGGAACAAGGGAAACAGGCAGAAGGTTGAAGGTCCAGCTAAGCTGGCAAAAAGCCACTGGTTCAGTATCACTGGAGAGTTTGGCCTTCCCAGTTTAGGCATGTTCACAGCAGGGTTTTAGTGGGGCAGGGGAATCGCTAAAAGCATTATAAAGGAGGCAGCGCAGTGAGGCAGCTCTCTGGGGTCCGGGAACATGTAAGAGAAAGTTTACTGAGTCAAACCCATCGGGTGTTTGTTTTTTTCTTTAATATTGAGTTCTATGTCTGATTTTAATGGGTATTTATTCCCAGCTCATTTTATAGAGTGGTTATTAAAAAGCAGCCTCTTTAAAAATAATATTAAAAATCATGTTTCTATTGGCAGGGGAACGCTTTTACAAACAAGCTATGTAATTACTTTTTTAACTAGCAAGGGACCTGCCGCTTCCTTTGGTTGTGGACACAGTGTTGCCTCTCTTTAATGACTGGGTGCAGAGATAACTTTTATTAAAGCTTTTGGGGGACCCGAGCTTCAGGGGAAGTTTGTTAGAAATGGAGACTGCCGGGGCACTTACCTCTCTGGCAGCGCTGTTTGAACAGCTCTGTGGTCTGGGCAGACGTCCAGCTGGACGTATTGATGCTTTGCTGGAGGGATCCGGAAAAGTTTTGTTGCTAGCAGATCTTGACCAGCAGCTCCTGCTAAGCAGTGGTTTGAGGTCTGTCCCTTCTGAGCTTTTAGCACTGCTTGGGTCCATTTGCCCCATTCAAATTTGGGGAAGATGCATGGTCCTCTGGCATTGCAGCTGCCTCGCTTATCTCACAGTGATGGAAGAACCTCAAGTAACACGAGCTGGTGTTAATCCCTTTGAAAATCCAATGTTGCCTCATCCCCTGGGAATTTCGATAGAGATGAATGACCAGCCTCTCGTGCCCCGGCTACCTATGTCCATAGAGTCTTTTCTCTTTAGTTCCTAAAGAGACTGAGATGATTTTTTGACAAGGGGTTGTGGCTCCAGTTCTTAGGTAAGTGACCACCATGGGTTTTCCTTCAAGGTAACAAGTTAGGAAGTTAGATCTAACAAGGCCTAATTAGAGGTAATTTAGCTGTCACTGAGAAGGATCATAAACCCACACGTGGCAGTGGCATGGCAGTGGGGACAAATGTTTAAAAGCTGTGTTTGKCCCCAAATTATCCTTTATACCCAAATCTCCGTGAGGATACATTCATGTTTATGTTCCCATGTTCATGTGTTGCTCCATCTTGAATCATGATAGCAGATACACTGTATGCAGGCTTGTGGCAGGACGTGGCCTCGAGGAAGACCAAYGAGAAGGACCGTCTGCCAAATAAAATCCCCGTACGACTGTCTGGTATTGGTTAGACAAATGCAAAGCCAAGACATCTGCTACGGGCGAACACTGTTCCTTTCGTTATCTCATGCCGCCACCCACGTTCTCCTGGTACGTGTGTCCTGTCCACCTGCCGCCGGCTGACGCTCGCGTCGTCTAGACGAGTCTGTGGGTCTGACTGACAGCTCAATCGAGCTCATTCTCCGGGATTGTCTGGACGCTCCGGAAATGCTTGCCCTGGGACACAAACATTCGTGGTTTACCTAGAGCTGTGTCGTAGGTTAAACCACAAATATTTTGCGTCCTGGAAATTAGCCTTGCATTTGCAGGCGTGTTGGTTAAAGCAGCAATGAAGACCTAATGCGGAGAGACCCCTATGCTGCAAAACCTGTAGGGATGAGGCACCCCCCTGCTTTTCTGACGTCCCTTACAGAAAGTGTTTCTATGCTCTCTGCTTCTACAGTAAACACAATTCATATGACTGATAACAACCATTAATTAAAGGGTAGGCTTGATGCCCTGAAGCACTGGTTTTGGAGACCAGGAGGCTGCAGTTGCTGTTTTCRTGGCCCTTAGCAACATGCATTCAGCTTTGAGCAGCTCATCAGCCGAGTGATACAGGCAAACTGGGATTTTAGAGAAACGTGGATCTAAAAGGCTGTCGTAGAGGCATTGTCACAGGGAAGGATTAAATGTTAATTATGAGCAACTTGACTGAGCAACATCGAGGTGAGTCTGCCAGAGCTTCCCTAGTTCAAAATGAGGGAATGGGCCCAGAAGCGACTGAAAGTGCCTGAATCCAAGGTGGGATCCTCAGCTGCTGCCTCATCCCAGAGGCAGATCTGCTCATCCTTTCCTCAGCCGTGGTGGTGGCCTAAAGCATCCCCAGCGTCCCTTCCCTTTACTGGCTTGTTTTTGCCTCTGCATGCCAGTTTGRTAAATCGGCATGGCTAATTGGATCAGTAAACTGCTCCAGGCTATAAAATAACCCTGGAAAAACCCCCAAGCAATTCACTAATCCTGTTGGCAGCCCCAATATCAGCTGGGCTGTCGAAGCTGAGGAGGTGATTGACTGACTGATGGGAGACAGGCAAAGGTGGGAGGTGTTGAAGCCGGCACAGCTGCTGGGACAAACAGGCTGRCTTCACCAGCCACCCAAAGTCCTGCTGCCAGGTAGGCAGGTACGCCTGTGGTCTGGACAGAGCTGGACGTTTCGGTGCTTGCTTTGCTCCTGATCCTGAGTCAGGACCTATAAATTAGCTTTCCCTGGGTTTATCTGGTACACAGGRTTCCCAGAGGACACCAGGGCAGGCAGGATGGACGGATGTCCAGCAGAGCTCAGGGCTCTGCTAACCAAGGGCAGAGGGCATCTCCTCCTAGCCACAAGTTTATGGTTATAGCATGCTTAAAGGATGAAGTACGCTTTGGTGCAGCTCTTCTCCCTCTAGCACATCTCCCCCTCTGCCCCTCCGTGAGCGCTTTAGCTGCCAGCCTGCGAAACATAGATGGTGATCCAGCTTGCAAATGTCGGGTTATGCACAAGCTTAGGGGCCTGCACCCAAACGCTTTCCGACTCCGGGTCGCTGCCCTAACCACTGAGCAGCAGCAGTTCACAGCTAGATGCCAAACTCCTGAGGGAGAGGATGGGATTTAGGAAATATCCGGTGCTGTTCCCGACCCACGGCAATTCCTGTTCTGCGGCACTAAATCTGTCTCTATACTTTGCAGGATGTCTAACTTGGATGTCTACGTGTTTCAGTAGGTGAAACTGCACTCTATTTCTTTCACAGACTAGTGAGGGCTGATTATATTCTTAAACATCATTTATTAAYGTTTCTTACAGCCAAGCTTCAACTGCGCTCAGAGCCACAGGCCCCYGTGGGGTTGRTCCTCCTGCTCCAGAAAGGTTTTTTGGYCCAGCTTGTATTTCTAAAGGTTTTTGAAATTTGCTGTTGAGAGTCACTTTTTTGAGAAGCACACCTGGCTTTTTGCAYGTGGTGGTAGTCTTGCTGGCTGGGAGAGAAATGGGAGGAAATCCAAGGGCTTCCACCTCAAAAAGGCACCTGAAGGATACTGATTATTTCACGCATTCAGCATCAGTCTGAAGCTCCGGCAGCAAATACGAGGGGCAGATAAAATCTTGTTCTAACACGTATGTGGCATCTTTGCTGGTACGTGAYGTGCCGAATGGGGAGCACATGGAAGTCGGTGCCTGTGGGTAATTGGTCCCTTCTCCCCAGCTGAGCGCTGCCATGTGTGGGTTTATGACCCCTCTCAGCGRGGACTAAATTACCCTTAATTGTGTCTTGTTAGATCTGACCTTCTAGCTAAATTACATCTGACCCAGCTATTTTGCTTTTAGCAGATATAAGGCTTTTTTGTGGCGGAGCCGCTCGTTCTCTAATCCCCTTTTGGCTCAGGTCTGTTGCAGGCTTACCCAGCTTCTGCTTGCGGCGGCGTGGATCAGGCCGTCTGCGCGGGCAGCGTCCCTCAGCCCTTCTCAGCAGGGACACCAACTGTAAACTCTTTGCTTTAATCGGGGGCTCTGTCGCTGTTATATATGGTGTGCAGAACAACCGAGCTATCGGTCTGTTATTTTTCAACGTGGGTTTTATCTTGAGTAGGCACATGAAAACGCTGGCTTGCTCTGCAGTTTCATGAACAGGCGAGCGGATCGTGCGGGATATCTTTGTTTGGGTCCTGTTTACAGTGAGGCTCTTTGAAGACGCTTTAAATACACATCGCTTGCTGGGAGCTCGTTACCAAGTCAGACTGGGAGAATTAATGGCTTGATGGAGCTATAGAAGGGGGAGAATCGGCTAATGTAAATAACAGCGGGTGAAGGAAGAAGTAATGACTTTGATTTTCGTGATTGTCAGCAAGTGAAATTGGGGCTTGTTTCCTTTCGGTATATCCCTGTCTCTTCCCTCCTCGGTAATTGGAGGGCTTAGTTGTGYGGGATGCAGAGCATCTTTGCGATGAACCTGGAAAACTCCTTAGCGCAGGCGTAAGTACAGCCACGCGCACCGAAGTGCATCGGTGRGACTACCTGTTTCCTCAGAAGCTAAATTCTGCTCGAGTGTTTTGCTGGATTGGGACCAGCATATGAATTTCTTGAAACTCTAGTGGCCTTACTTCATAAATATTTAGTAGAGACATCACTGTCGTAGACCTACTTAAGCATCCAAAATACCTTAAAACGAGGGCTGGAATAAGGCTTAAAACAACATAATAAATGGACAAAGGAGCCCACGGAGCCAAATTCTTGCTTGGCAAACCTCCACCAGCTCTAGAGCATTTGGCTTCCAGTATTTAATAAAGCACTTGCATCTATACTTAAAACTATACACCATTAGYGTTCCCTGTCTCTCTTCCCCTATGTCACTTATTTGGAGATGCTGTTGAAATTATGCAGGTCTGATAATTACAGCTCTTAAGCTGTTTGTGTTATTAGGAAGTAGAGATGTTAGGTAATACGTGTACCACTGCTTCTAAGGCTTAGGACAGGGGTATCCTTCGGCTGTGCGAAGAACAGGGTCAAGACGGGGAATCTTCTCACCCRGTGGAGGGGCCGACACAGGAACTACTGAGACCGGGTTGAAAAAAACCAGAACATTTCGTACTTGCTTTTTTGTCAGAAAATCAGAGGTTATGACTAAACATATTTTTATGAGCTGCTGCTGCTGCTTTCTGCAGAAAAGGCTATTTTTTTCCCCTCTGAAAGTTGGCTTCTGAAAAGAGGGGGAATCAGTGRAGCATGTGGGAGATGCAGTGATTTCTTGCCTTAGGTGTAGCCCAAGCCATCCCCTGTTCCTGGCCACGCAGCAGCACAGAGGTGGATATCCCAGTCCTTACCCAGTCATTCAGGACCCCACCRAATGGAAATAAATAAATAAATAAATAAAAGCCACCTACTAAGTTCCCAAAACCGCAACGTTTTACAGATGTCCATAAAGGAAATTGGCTTGGGCCGTTTTATCCCGTGCAGCTAAAAGGCTTAGGACGTTGTGGTTCATTATTAGAAAAATTTAGCTGGGGGATAGTTTGGTGAGCAAAAAACAATTAATTTTAGTCCAATGCAGGAGGCTGTTTCCAGGTTTAAGCCCGGCTTCTTGCCCCCTCGGGGGGCTGCCCGGGGAGCGGGGAAGGCGGGCGGGAGCAAGCTGTCAGGCTCATCAGCGATAACGCCAGGGTCGAAGGCGCTTTTCTTTTCCTTGGGCAGAAAGAAGGGGCTGCGGCGGGCCCTTCGGAGGTAGGGGTATGCGCTTGAATAGCAGCGGTAGGAACGGCTGCTCGGCTGACGTGACAAARCTGGCAGCGCCAGCGAGATTTCCAGAGGTGTTTTAGGAGAAGGAAACYGAGCTGCAGCAGATGGTCATGGTGAACGTGGCGTGAGTTTCCAAGCCGAGCCACCTGAATTTTCAAACGCCGCTGCTTCTACAACTAGCAAAAAATAAAGTGAAATCCCTCGCTGCACCAGCACAGCCCTCATCCRTTTGCTGCTGTTCATCACGCTTGAAAACGGGACACGTCCGGTACCTGTGGGGCCGGTACTTTCCCGAATGAACGCTCTGCATTTGTTTGGTTTTGGGCAACTYGTAGGCTTTCCATCGTGCATGGCTGTTTTAAGCTCTCCGGTATTCAGGAGTTGTGTTTTGATATATGCCTGTTCGGTACCTATGGCACGCTGGGCCTGATCTGGGGAAGTAAAGAATCAGAATTTTAAGAAAAGAGAGCAAAATAGGGCTCCTGCTCCTCAATGAAGGTTTGGGTTTAAAGCTGAGCTTTCTGTTCCTCCTGCTGAGGGTAGCTTGCGGAGGGTGACTTCATTTTCTAAATGCAATGGCCAGGTCTGGCTTTCCCGAATGCAGAATCATCTGCGGGCGAGACAAGTGCCTCCCCGTGTCGCAAGCCTCGTGGCCATCCACAGCTCGGTGCTTTAAATGAAAGGTGACTCGCGCTTCTCTGGCCATYCGTAACTTGGCCCCCTTTCCCAGGCTGCAAGGTCGCCTCCTAAGGCTGCTTTTTCCCAGCCCGGCCGCGCTGTAGCCTGTGTCCAGCACCTCGCGTAGCCCCTGACTTGGGTCTGCAGACACAGTCTAGACCGGCAGCCTCCCCTCCGCAGCTGGCCTCGTAGTTAAGGCAGTAAAGGCTGTGTCTGAGCCCAGCAAGCTGCCCAAAGGAAACAACTTGCATGTCAAAAGCCCCGCAGAAAWTCGAGTTGGTACTGCGCGCTCGCCTAGGAGAAGCCTTCAGACGTGCCTCCGGCCGAGGGGCGCGGGCGCTCGGGTCCCTTCTTGCCCCAGCCAGCTGCTCTGCTGGGAGCCCGGGGATCCCTCTGCCCCTCCTTCCCCAGGCTGCAGCGCGCCTGCCAGGGGTGTGGACCTATCGGAAAAGGAGCGCGCCAGCCCTTCGGAGATGTTTTTCCATCGGCTGGGAGCCGTGCCCTACCTGCTCCACCCGGAAAGCATCTCGCGGCAAGCCCGTGGCTCTGGAGCAGAGCTGCGGGTCTGCCAGGAGCGGGCAGGGCGGGAGGGGTCGGGAGCCTAATGGCAGCCTCGAAAGCCAAGGACACGGCTGGGGCTGTGCAGGCCCTTTTCCCTTAATTTCTAAGGAGAGTTTGTGAAGTGCATGGGGAAGGTAGCCAGGCCAGGGAGACCAGCTCTCCCTCTCCTCTGCGCTGGAGACCCTAGGTCTGGAGAAAGTGGGTGCTCCATCTCTTSCTGCAGAGGGGCCGGGGAGCGAGGAGAAGGCGTTTGCATTAATAGCTGGACCCCGGCCCGTCGGTTAGAGGCAGAGGGAGCTCCAAATGCGTGCCCAAATCCTGCTGCAAGCCCTCCAGCAGCGCCTGCTGCAATACATCTGGTCACCTTGCTGCGTGTTTGTGTTCGCTGGCGCAAAGCCGTGGGCTTGAGTGGTGCGTTTGGAGGCGGGAAGCAAAATGTCAAGTTTCCTTGCTAAAACAGAAAAGAGCAAGAACTCCAGCCAGCCTAAGCTTTTGCTGCCTTCCAGCYCTCTGGACCCTTTCGCGGTGTTTTCCTTTGTGGGGGCTGTTTTTGCACTCCTTCGCTCCGGGGCGAATCTTGTCGTTCCACCAAACCCAGGCCTGCTGGAGCGAGGGTCCTGCTTCCCCTTGCTCCTCTCCCCTTCGCCCCGTCCCCCCCTTTCCAGACGGGCGAAGGGGCGCTCAGCTCCGTCGCGCCCGCATCTGTTTGCCAGGCGTTTCGCTCCGTTGACAGCCTTCCCCACCGCTTTTTACTGAGGGCAGGAAGTGCTCTGCCGGCTGGAGGTGACTTTAGGTCTGCTTGTCTCCAGCTTGCCAGTGACTCATCTGTCTGCAACTGATAGGATGTCGTCTGACTTTTTTTTTTCTCTCTTTTTTAGGCTACGGCGTTATGTGCTGATGTACTGAAAGGCTGATTTCTGTTTTGACTGTTGTCATGTGGGCTCGCAAAGCACAAGGTATGTGTCAGTTTTCGGGGACGAACCGTTCTCATTCAGCAATTTTATTAATAGCTCCTATGCTTATGAATGAAAAAAAAAAAAAAGCAACTTGTTGAAATTGGAAGGAGTAGGAGGGAACTTCTTGTTCTTTCCGGTGTGCTGTGGATTCTGAAGGCTTTCCCCAGAAAGACGCCTGCTTGCAGGCAGGCATCGCTTCATTTTGCACGAGCGGAGCCTCAGCTAATTACGCCAGGTCTGAATCTGACCCCGTTATCCCAGCGAATGTACTGAGGCTTACGAATGAAACTTGTTCCACGTTGACATGTTAAATACGCAGTAGTAGCGCTGGGAGCTAAGAAGTAGTAGCTTAACATGCTTAAAATGTTGCCCTTTTGAACAAATAAGTCAGTAAATTTTCTTCAGGTCATTGAGAGAAAGGTCTACCTACAAAAACATGAACTAAAGCACAAGAAAAACAAACTTAAAGGATGGCCTGGGACAACTGAAGATGTTTTTCTGGCCATTGATCCTTACATCTAACCCAAGAAGTAATGATAGTGAATATGCTATTTCTTTTAAGGCATCTATGTTTCTTTTGCTTTTAATTATATTTTTTCATATACACTGAGCCTGCTATAACGTTATTCCTCCCCCTTCTGAATTAAAGTAACCCCCTGTACTAGTCATTTAGGTGGCATTTACCAAAAGGCGCACTGGTTTAGGGGTTTTTCAGCATTCAGGTTACTATTTTGTTGTGCCTTTCAAGGGTGGCGTCCTTCGTTGCTGATTCGGGCCGGTGCTTCGATTCCTGCAAAGGGCGTTTTATCCCAAGGGGGAATTTTATCCCTTGCCCCTTCAGCAAGGATGAGCTTGGAAGGGAGAGACCCCGCTGAACGCGACCCCCTCTCATCCCRTAGGTAAACGCAGATTTGCAGCTATAGGGGGCTGCGCTGCAGGCTGAGAGCTTGGGCCGGGGAATAAAATTTTGACTCTGTTGCAGGGTTTCTGTCCTGATGTAGCTCGGTGAGAGCTCGCCTTTGGTGCAGYGGGCTGTAAATGAGGCCTGTCGTCTTTGGCCCGAAGCTCCTTACCAGGATATTAATAATTGTGTGTGTCACAGGGATAGAAGAAACTAATTAATTGAGCCGCTTGGATAGTACGTTAACGAAGCTGCAGGAATAGACGGACGGGGCCGAGTGAGCCGCTCGCCTAACGACAGATACCAGAGGGTAAGCAAAGCATGGGAAAGTGGGGAAACAGCTGAAATGTCGGAGGGAAAGAGGAAGCCTCCCGAGGTCCCTGCAGCCGGAGTCGCCCGGGGTTGCGTCCCTCCCTCGGAGCGGAAGTCCCCGAGGTTGCAGTGACAGGAGAGAGGAGAGTCCTGCTCGGGACATCTCGGGCGGAGAGAGCGAGGGGCCGGGTTATCCCCCTGGAATTTTTATCGGCTCCAGCTGCTTTTCTCCAGGCTGCCTCACCGCCGTCTCTAAGGAAACACGGAGAAGAGCTGACGTTCCTCGCAGTCTGCAGGGACTCCCGGTATTCCTGCAGGGCACGGGGCGTATAAACAGAGCGGCCGGGGATCAGTTACCTGTCGTGTTTAGTTTGGCTTTTCCCGCCTCYGTCTTTTGCTGAGCGGTAACAAAACTTGTATTGAGGTGATTAATCCCAAACAGTTCGCGCGGTTACTATGGAACATGTTGCAAACGGCGTGCGCGGCATAGTCGGTCACGTGCGCACCGAAATGCTCACCGGGGGCAGGTGCTGAGAGCCACTGTGATATCTTCTTCATCGCATTTTCATATTAGTGAATTTTCCGTAATTACAAAGATAAAAATGTACAAGTCACAGGAAAAAAAGCCAGTACTAGTGATTCATACTAGCATTTTGTYCCAGAAGTCCTTGCAAGCAAGGTTTCTGAACGTATAGAAGAGAAACGGATTATTTCTCCATCCGATAGCTCAAAGTTTATGTTGAATATTACATTTATGCTGTGTTATTTGATAGGAAATTGTTCTTGTAACTGTTAAAGGAGTTGATTTGACATCTTGAATGTAAATATGTTGGCTGTCATGTGGTGTAACAGCTAGACCTGCAGCTGGTCCTGGTAGCCCTCTGCATGCATTTGTCTGTCTTATTTGCAGGATGCTACTAGTGACTTGCTTTTCAGGCAGCCTCCTGCAAGCTTTTCTATTGACTTCAGTGGAAAATATACCTAAGTAAGAGCTGAGATTGAAGCTGGAATAGAGAAAAAGAGGTTTAAAGCATTGCGTTAATTTCTCCAGGTACATGGTGTCGCTGAATACGTTTGCTGAAGCCTTGCAAGGTTTCCATAGACTGGATATCACAGTGATGTGTAACACAAAGTTAACACTTGTGTATAGTCACTAATCAGCTTTTTCTGCAGTCTTATGACACCGCTCAGTAAAGGCCRCTGTCCCTTTTTCACAGTGACTTTGAAGCAAACATTGAAAGGCTCCAGATCCATGAAGCACTTCATGAACTCTAAAGATGTTCCTATGAAGCAACGCATGCAAAAATCACATAGAGAGGTGACAAGAGACCAGAATAGGGTGCTCAAGTTCCTGACTCAGCGTATTCATCAGATTAGTTGGTCCCACACCCATCCTCAGCACATACACCCTCCATCGTCCTGTAGTCAAATACATGTGGTTTCCTGAGTGAAAGGAAAATATTCCTATGAATTCTGACAAAGCAAAAGCTAACTTCTCTCTTGCTCTCCTAAGGCAGGGTTTCTCCATGAGAAAACACAAGTGATACTACGAGATATTAAGTAACAATACTGAACCAGGCTGTACCCTAGGCAAAATGAAGCTCAAAGGCAAGACTCAGTAAAAGGTGCGTACCGCTAACRGCATTTGCACTGCTGGGGTTTGCCCCTTGTTCGGAGAAGCGGGTGAGGAGAGGGGTTGTTTGTCTGTATGTGGAGTTCCTGTTAATGGTTACACAAAAGCAAACTTAAACCTGCTCAAGGGGAGGTTTCCTGTGGTCTGTTTGTATTGGAGAGCAGGTGACCTTTCATACCTGGGCCGTGTAGGCAGTTGTGTAGGCTGCTATATAGGTAAGTACAGATGTCAGCTGGCCCCTGGAGTTTCTCAGCTCCTACGACATGGATTTGATCTTCTAGGATGCCCTAAGACTAAGGGAATATCCATATGGAAAACTGATCCCCCCTGCCTGCAGCCATCTCCATACTTGCAGAGGATGTGGGTGTACTTGCTTTGACCAAAAAGCAGTATTAGTGTGTTTTACGCCATACAGTACACAAGCTAATAAGTCTTGCAAAGGTGGTGGTGCTGCACCCKGATTGCAGCTGACTTGCACCCCGACGTGCACCATGCTCCTGGTCGGGTTGCTTCAGTGCTTGCAACTACCACGAGCCCAGCTTGAGGCCGGAGGGGGACCCCAGGGCAGGTACGTCAGCAGGTTGAAGCTGCTGGGGCACCTTGCTCAAGAGGGAGCGATTCAGCCAACGCAGGGTGAAATACATAACTGTGCCAGCCAATGTTGCAGAACRTCAGCTTTCATCCTCGAGCAGCTGTATCATCCATCTAGAGCCCAAGCTCAAAAATGGGTGGAAGAGAAGGTAGATATTGGAATAAGATCTCTGTTCAGCTCCACTCAGTTCACCCCTCTAGACATCTGCTATCTTTGTATAGTAATGCTAGTCAACATCCTGCCTATGTATGTTTGTATGCCCTGTTTGCAAGTCCTTCAGCTGCTAGTATAAAGGGTCCTGYGACCCAAGATAGGAAGAGAAGTTCCCCACTGCAAATGGTTTTCTATTGAAAGTGGCCTGGGTTTGGGGGGAAAAAGAGGTGTAGAGCAAGCAGGGAGCGAGGTGAGCTGTGGAAAGTTAGCTGCAAAGCAAGGAGCAAAAGAAAAGAGTGAGCATGAGCGACCGAAGGTGACAAAAGTCAGTATCTTCGGGATAAATTTTCTCCCCCTTTTTTTCTTGAAGGACCACATTTTAAAGCAGCTTTTTCTTTATAACACYCCTGCTCTGCTCACAAGTCTGTGACATGTCTCATCCACTGTCATGCATGGTCCCCAAGGTCTCGACGTCCCAAGACATGGACCACCTCCACTTCTGCTGGTGATTAGATGGCCTCTCTTCTTTCCATCGTAATGACCACTAAGTACCTCTGGACTGAGTATRCTTTGAGCTACAATTTAATGGGAGGGATCAGATAGACAGAAAGGAGAACAATGAGGACCTTGTTGCTGCTCACCTCGCCCAGACCACAAGCTAGTGCTCTGCAAACCACGAGTCAACTCATGGGCCACAGTCTGGAAATCATTGGTCAAAGCACCAGGTAGCTAAATTTAATTTCTGCATGTCCCAGCACTTCTGCTCAAGCAGAGCTGCAGCATGCTGCACTGTGGCGTGTTGGTTTTGCATTAATTATGTTTTCTTACATTAGAAAAATTATCTATAAAAGCAGAAGAAAAAACCCAGTCCAGTGAATAGTCTTAGTTAACCAAACATGTAAATTCATGGTAGATCCTGTGAACTACCCAGAAATGTCTACTAGGGCCTGTAAATATGCTGGCTTTTAGTTGTCATTTTAATTACCCTGTATACTGCTTTTCCATGTACTTTTAGCACATGCAAAGAGAATATATCAGAGCTAGATATAATAGCTACTCACGTGGTACAAAGATTCATCCTCTTGCAGAGCTGAGCTTTAAAAAACATATATGTGTGTGTGTGTATCTATATATAAAATAGCTCTGTGCAGATAGGCTTGTATTGATAGCTAGCTTCCATTTACTCAGTAGGATCCTGTAATTCCTTCAAATCACATCTGAGACCAAGCAAAGCGCGTGGACTTCTATAGATGTGAATTTGTGAAGAAAACATCAGTGCTACTAATTTCTGAATAATTCTGCTTGCATGTGAGCTCTTTATAGCAGGATGGGAAGTAGGGCTGTTGCACCTTTAACCCCAAAAGAAGTTTAAAAAACTTACTTTTTTTTAGTGAGCCRCATATTTTAAAGTCTGTTTTCATTTCCTTTTTTCCCTCCCCCCTGTTTGGTTTGTGTCTTTTAGACATATCTACTTTTCTGGTTTTATTGCACTTTCTCACACTTTCCCCTCTGGAGATTTAAAAATCTGAGATGTTTATGGCCTCAAATACCCTGATTTTATTGGTCCTCCAAGAACTCCTTGTATGGCTCAGCCTTGCAGTCGGCCGATGTTCTCCATGGTTTAAACACGGCTGTTAAAGAAATAAAACCTCTAAGGACAAAGGACGCCCGAAGGTCATTTATCAGATAATTGGCAGGATGAGTAGCAGCTCCGATAATGCCTCTGATGGGCTGAATGAAAGATCCATAATCCCTTTTTTTGCAGCAAATGTGGGCAAACCTGGATCTATTTCTCCTAGCAACCAATAATTTGATACAAATTACACAGCAACTGCTTAGCAGGGTTTGGAGGGGTTTTTTCCTTTGCCCTGAAGATGAACTTCATTTGCAGCAGGGCTGCCAAACACATTTTCATTGTAAAGAAATTTGCTTTCTAAACGAGATACCCCTAGGAATTGAAATTGCGTGGAAACTAAGCCAAATCCAATTGCTTGGCTATCTCCACTGGTTGGATGTGCGTTAACAACCAGCACCGTTCTCCGGGTCGTGCATTCACTAAATTATTTATTTACTGGCTTTGGGCCGTGCTCCTGGAAGCCTGTCAAGCTTTTCAACGCGGGGAGGCTGCTGGAGAGCTCAGGGTGAGGTTCCCACCTCAAAATGGGCGACTGTGTTTCTAGCTGAGGAAGGGGCCCAGCTTTCGGCCAGGGGTTGTGCTGCCTCCCCTTGAGAATTGCTGGGGAGATGCTTGAGCCCCGGGGTGCCCCTTGCTGATCTGCTCCCAAGGCCTTGCYGGCCCACGGAGCAGCTTGCAGTTGGTTTTTGCTCTTCTTTACTTGCCGATATGGATATCCGATCGAAATCTCACCTTAAGGAAGTCTCAGAACAAGAAGAAAATGCATTGGTGTTGCAAAGGTGGATGGACACCTTAATCGTACTTCTGGAAATATAGCTGTGGAATAAATTTCCAGTTTTTCACAACAATAATTAAGCAAGAACGCTTAATTTTCAGCAGGAGGGTAGCAGCAAGGCTTTGTCCACGGGTTTTGAGCCTTTGGGATCCAAGCTCTAAGGTGTCTCTAGGTGCCACTGTAATACAGATTAAAAATATTAGCAAGCGCTGCTCGGCCCCACGCTTTGGCTTTAGCTTGCAGCAGGACGTGGTGATCTTTCTGCCTTTGAAAAGCCTCCCTCTCTAGCCTATCTGCTATCGCTGTTGAGTTACAACCTAAGCATACTAAAAAGGGGTAAGCACAGTGCTCAAATCCGCAAAAAAATACAGTCCGAAAGGGGGAAAATGTTCCTTCAGCCAATCGGAGCATGGACTTAGGAATGAGTCACGTCTGATGCATTTAAGAATATATGGCCTGTTCCTGTAATGTAAAACATTGCTATAGCTCGCTGTTTGAATGCAGTGGAAACTCCAGATTTATTTCTCGTGAAGCCTATCTGTTATGTTATCCAGTTGCGTTCCTTGGAAACAGCAGTCATCCTAGTATTTTAGCAGGGGACCGTAACGAAACTTTCCTTTGTGATTTCAGCGTAGGCTTGTCTTGACGATCCATGAAGATGATGTAACCAGAAAACAGCCCATTAATCTCGTCCTAAGCCTTAAATTCCCCAGAGCAATAAATCAAGTTTGAATGAGTTTCCACTGAACAAAAGTGAAGGGGGCTTTATGACAAATATTTCATGTACTGTGAGGGTTTCTTTTATCATATATTATTATACAATTCTTTAAGCAGCAGCTAGCTGAGCTGAAGCGGCATAGAGTGGTAATGAATTTCTTTTGGTTTTGCATCCTGGTAAAATATTCTGTTTAACAGGAGCAGAAGCTGATGACAGAAAAAGAAGRGGCAATTTCAGTGTCATACTCTTAGGGGAAAAAAAATGCAGCTTTTCTTTCTTTATGACCTATGGACAAGGGCGATTACATGCTGGAGCAATGCAGAATCACCRACCAGAGTCTGCTGGAGACGTCTGAATGCTCAGGCGAGTACGCGGCTATGAGCTCATTTTCATGTTTTAGTACCTCTAAAGCATTGGAAATACAAAATTAGCTCTGCTTATAGGCTATGTTTTTAAAAGCAGCCCCCAGCATTGAGTCTGCCATGTTCTTTAGCACACGAAACTTGGAGTTGCTGCGTATGTGAAAGGGTATAGCAGAGACGAATGAAATGTGAAAAATGCAGGTTTATACACATTTGTTGACGGTGTTAGAGATTGTAGTAGCCTACAAACACACATGCATGCACTTGCCTGTATATGTAGTCATACTAAAGAAGTGCTTGCAGTTAAGGCTTGTGCTTTCATTGGGTGACTTTGCAAATGCTGCTGGCTGTGTCTCCCATCTACGCACACACCCACCCTGCCCTAAACCTCCTCAGCGTGCCCCCAGCTCCCCCAGGTTTTGGCGCCGCACAGATAGACGTCAGCTAGTGGAAAAGGAGGGGTGCTAGGGCTCTGCCAAAAAGGTGTCCCGACTTGGAGCAAAGTTTCCTCTTCTCTTTTCGGTACCTGCCAGCTCCTGCCTGCTGGAGGCTGCGGAGGCTCTAGGGTTACAAACGCCTGCACCAGACCTGTCYGGCTCTGCAAAGCCTCCGGTCAAAGTCGCATCAGCCCCTTGGGGCTCTGCAAAGAGAAACAGGAGGCCYTGCAAGGGRAGCCGCAGCAGGGAGGAGAAGTGCRTTTATGCCCTCGAGATCTCTGATGAAATGGTGGTGAACATGAGTGGTGTTAGCAAAACTAAAGAGCCGGCAAGCTCTAATGCTGGGGTGCTGGCAAGCAGGGGGGAGAGGGCTGCAGCAGTGATGTTTTCCCCCAGATCAGCTATGACCACTACACCGTGCCCTTAGCAAGAGAGGAAGGAAGGTTTTCTTTGTAAGCAGATTGTCTGGGATGCACAAAGCTATTTGGTGACCTTCCCATGCCTGGATTTTCCTGTGCCGAAAATGCAAAGAACAGTGTTTTCCTGCYGTGCAGGGCTGCTAGGAGAATAAATCAACACTGAGATGCCCAGACACCGCCGCAGCCCAGGCGAGTGTTTTTGACTGGAACCGCTGCCCAGCCCGGGAGCCCCGTCATGGAACAGGGCTTCACTGTGCTTGGCACTGGGGAGGGGCCCAGAGGGACCTGGGCTTAGCAGGAAATACACAGGGATTAATAGCAGCTGCCTCAGTTGCTTGGGCACAAAACTCTCTTACGCAACGCAGYGAGGGTCTGTGGGGACAGTTGTGGCTGTCTGAGATCCCCTCGTATCTGTTTCTTCTTTTTCCAGCAACGATTTTGTTTTTGCAAAGGTAACTTTATAGCTTCTTGGCTTGCAAGTATTCATGAAGAATAAAAAGTAGGAAAATCTATTAATTTTCCTTTTGCATATAGCAATATATATGCTTGGAAGYGTAGGGGGGAGTGACAAGATAGGGGAGAGGTGTCTTTGAGTGTCATGATTAAACTACGTGTATAACCATGGCACCTYTTCTATCGAGGCTGATCTCCCAGGCAGCCGCTGAAGCCCCTGCTCCCTGGAAGGGTTTAACTTTGATGGCAGGGCTGGATGAGCACTGGGGGTTGGGTGCTCTGCTGCTGCCAGAAACACAAGCCACCAAGGTGCCACCTTCAAGGACAGCACTGCATCTTCCCRTGGTCACCTTCATCTCTAAACCTCTGCCCGATATTCACTGAGGACCGTGGGAGCTGAACTCCTTCCCCCTTCCCTCCCTCCAGGTTTTCTGGGTGCATTTAGAGATCTGTACAGAGATTGAAGCCATAGGAAATATTTTTGATGGTTCTCAGAAATTTGTGATGAARGAAAATCAAAAGCACCTGATTCTGATAAATGTCTTGGGGCCCTTTCCGCAGYATGGAACAAGTGGAGGGTGTTTTTGCCAAAAGGCCTTTTGCATCTGTGCTAGCTGAGCAGGCATGGGTGGGAGAACATCTGTAAGGAGAGAAAGGTAAAATATCCGAGCTCTGATACTTGTATGGAGAAGTGTCTTCCTCTTTAGCAAATTCCAGGGAAATCAGCAGAGTTTCTTACTGAGTAAAGTACCGCTAAGCATTTGGATAGATATCAGAATCTGACACTCTATCTGAATGACCTGTGAGTTTTGCACAGTGAGAATTTGAAGAGGAATCTTGTCATCAGCATAGCTTTCCTACTGCACTCATGCCATCAAAACAAAAAGTGGAAAAAGCTGGAAATCATRGCAATATCAAGTTACTTTGCTAGGAGAACAGAGAGAGCAGAAATGCTGCTGCAGAGGGAAAATGCATGTTTAAGAGCACCTGTTTACCTTGGAGTTCATGTTCCTCCCTTAGTTCAGGCATGTGTTGTTGAAAAATACGTCCCAAGTCAGTCACGAGGTAGTGGACTTTGTTWGTGGTGGCTTAGGTAGAAAAGAAAGACATTTCGCACCCACAGAGAAGTTATACCAGATGATCATTGGCCTGGGTGGTGGAAGARGTGGACATTTATGAGCAAAGGGGTCCCTTCTGGCTGTAAGAAAATATATGAATCCATGAATTTCCTCTGACTTAGACAAAGTTCTCAATGAAGTGAGGAAGAGCTGAGGCATGCAAAAGCTAGCTGCAGTATCTTTTGTAGTAAGTAAAGCCAGTAAGAAACAGTGTGAAAGGAAATCGGTTTCATGATTAAGTATGACCTAGCTTTGTAGATCTCTCCAGCATGGGGTCAGTTCACCTGGCAGTAGATGGTATTTGYGCTTTGCCTTACCACATGTTAGCACAAAAGCTCCTGTGGCAATCTCTTTAATTAAAGCCATATCGGCATGATTCTACTCCCTTCCCAAGTGTATTTTTAGACAGCTTAAGAAATACAATAGAGTTGTTAGTACGTGTTCTTTTAGGCTGACTGAAGTCAYATTTGAAGGCACAACTTCCATAACAAAACGTTGAATGAAAGGATCTACTTCTAAAATTGGAAGAGGAATTCTCTTGGGAAATCTAGATTTCCGTAAGAAACTGCTCTCCTTTTCAAAGCCAAAAGACAATCATCTTTTGTCGTTCCTTTGCCTGTACTTGCAGTGTCACTTTTTCCTTCATTGATACGGTCTTCATTTTTTTAGTAAGAACCCAGGACAGGCAAAGAGTTGCAAAACATTACAACATCTGCTTTTCTTTTGAGTCCTTATCAAGGCTAGGGACTTTTCTATTAAGGCGCCTCCCCATCTCATCTTTCACTTCCCCTCTCCTAAACTCTTCCCTACTTTCTTACCTACGCACTGAGTATTTCACGGTGAACATTTCCCAGGCCTCGCTAGGCAGCTTGCGTCCTCTCGGGCACGGTGCAGATCAGACCATGTTTCTGATTTTGCTCCCTCTAAGCTTCCTTTCTGAAGTTTGAACAGCAAGAAATGGCTTTGTGTTTCTCTAAAAGCTGCTCCTCTGCTAGCTGCGCACAGCTGAGGTGTCTCCCCCCAGCCCCAGTTTGGAGTGAGGGCAGGATGGGCAGAACTCCCTGGAGCAGCACGGTGCGGTGGCACGTAACTGGTCTTGCAGCATCAGCAGAAGGTAGAGACTTGACCAGACAGCCTGGAGGCATCTGGCTAAAGTGGCTTCTGTTACTGGAGCCTCAAGTAAGTATCCAGGCTCTAGAAGCTGACCAAATTTCAGCTCAAAACCACGTGAAGATGACCCATTTGTCCGAGGAACCTCTATTCCAACTACACTGTCAGGGGAAGCATTGGCTTCATGTGAAGGAGACAGATAAAGGAGCTTAGTTTATTCTGCTGAACATGATGAAGTAGTCCAGGGCATGTGTAGAAAGATACACTGGCTTTTTGATCTTTTTTGTTTTATGTCTCTTCAGGACTTTCTCTGAATTGTTAACATGTTTTCTGTTAGGCTTCTGGAGCTGTGAGGGCTGTCGTAGCTTAGCATTGAATGGAAAAGAAAGAGGGAGAGTAACGAATGATTCCCTCACACTGTGAATTAATGAAAGCCTACACATATTTCCTTAATTATAAGTGCCTCCTCTTCCCGAGTCCCCTGACAAGAACCGACCAAAAACCTACACCCTCAAAAGATGTATCAACTATTTTCATGTGGCAGGGGAAAAACAATGTTTACATGTGTATGTTCATGTCCTGGATGAAATTGGATGAGAGGAAAGTCTCAAACCCTTCCCTTTCTCTTTGTCATCAAATACCAATTGGTCTGTGCACTTAAGAATGTGTGGAAAGGTATTTTATTAAACTGTGGTGGAAAGAGGTTGCAAAAGAAGACCTTTGCTAAGAACTGGAGAGCCCCGCTGCTTGCTGCTGGGCCTGTGCTTGGCCTCAGCAGGTACTTTTCAAGCCATCAGTCTCAGCAATTTGTTGGAAAGTTGTTGTTGTGTCACTGGGAGGAGTGAAAGAGGTGCCTACTATCAGTCGATGCAATTCCACCAGCCCAGGGCTGCAAAGCCCAGGACAGAAACRGGGAGTGGCTCTGGAGAAAGCGTAGATCTATGTCTGAGCTGCCTGTGAGAGCCTGCACGGAGGAAGCCTTGCTTTTGGTCTCTAGAGTATTTCTGGCAATATGGCAGGCTAGACGTGAGGCTGTTGCTGTCAGTAACCTGCTGATGAACTGTCATTCATCGTGCGTGGGTCAGGCACAGTCTCTGGAGGAAATAAGTTGCTGGGAAAGGTTGTTTTGTTCTTTTTCCCTTTGCTTTCTCCCTTTTCCTCTTTTTGCCTCTCAGTACTGTCAGAGAAGCTCTGGAGAAGATCAGCTGGGGGACTAGGTTCCCACGTTCAGCTTGGTGAGGGTGCCCGCCATGGCACAGCTGACCAGAGCTGATGCGAATCCCCAGCTCCTCACACCTCGAGGGTGTGCTAGTGGGATACTGGGCCCTTGGCATATTGTAACCCCGATAAATTAGTTGGGTCACTGTCTGCCTTGCTCTAATGCGAAAAATCCACGGAAGTCTGTCATAGTGGAAAATTACCCAGGGTAAACAACAATGTCGAAAGGAACAGAAATCTCTTCTGATGCGCAGCCAGGAAACCTCAAGGTTTGCAGGAAGCGGTGCTGGTGATTCAAGGGGTGGTATTCTTCCCTTTGAGTCAAGTCCTGAACCCATGCCTGAGTATGACCACATCTGAAATATGGTCCCTCAGGCAGCACAGTGCTCGCTAACACTGTGCTGGGCAGCCAGCTTGACACTGGATTTTTATTGGAAAACTCCCATCTAGGAAGAGTTTCAGGCTTGACCAACTTAGCCGATGAAAGCTGGCAGAGTCACAGCTAAGGCTTTGTAGCTTTGCTTGAGCAAGCAGAGGAATTCAGAGGCATTAGATCAGAGCCTTCGTCAGGAAAAATCAGCATAGCTCTGGCTGAATTACAATTGCAAACAATTGGTCTAACCCCATTAATAGCACAACTCTGCTGATTAACTGAGAGGAGGAGAGAAGAAACGATGACTTGCCTGCTTGCTATGGTTAGAAAAAGATCACTTATTTCCGGTTAAAATGCAGCGTGAATGCAGTGAGCAAAAGCAAGTGGAATATTGATAATGGTCACTGCTTGAATGAGTTTCAGCTCTGTATTTCCTACCAAGGTCTAAACACGTGGAGTGTTTTTGCAAAGGAAACTTAATTTGCGGTGTGCCCCCATCTTTAACTAAGCTAGCAATCCTACAGCAACTTGTTCAGACAGCTGCTATGCAAGGTAAGTTGGTCTGATCCAATGCAGCGGACAGGACATAGGATTGCAAATAACTTAGTTTGGCATGAATTCACGCCATGGCTGGAAGGATCACGTAGGAATGACTGGCTTGGAGGCCTAAATACCTTCTCGTACCAAAGCACAGCCCCACAGTTCTGGGTTCAGCCTTGCTGATGGCTGAAATCTATACAGAAGTTGGTATTGCTATTCTCTGTAGCAATAGCTTTTTTGAAAGATTATTTCTGTCCCTAGATCAGTCTGTGCAAAGTGTCATAGGGAGCCCTAGATCTTTTAGCTTGAGAACTTTCATGCTTGGGAAGAACCATAAATGACTAAGAGTGAGACATTTCTTGCAGTAAGGCTTTATGTTTCCTAATAAACAAAGAACCCATTAAAAAGGCTGCTGGTGTGGGAATGTGAGAGTGATAAGGCCCTAGGAAACACGTTTAATAATACTGCATCACTTGATACTGGAAAGGTAAAATGGCAAACAGAGCTGAGACATTATTTTCCATAAAAGTTAATACACTGGAAAAAAATGGGCTTTCTATTGATTAATGCTTTATAAAGCAGTGTGTTGCTGCAGATACAGTCCAGTGGATGTCAGTGGCATGGAAGATAAATTTGTGATTAAGTGTTTTCCTGGATTAGGTTGAAACTGCAGGATCCACAATAAATTCTGCAGTGGTAACAGTACTTAAACCTCTCTTATTCCACATTAACTAGAGACTTTTTAGGGGCCCTAAAACACAGAGGCGTATGCATTTGTCGGGTCACGTAGATGTGACTCAAACGATGCCACTGAACTTAGCAGCATTACCCTTGGGAAAAAGCTGGTGAGACTTTGGTCAGACATTCATGTACATGCTGACTTGCATAGATGTGAGTGGGAGGAAGGGGAGAGGAGGGCAGAAGGGGAGTTAGCTCTGACACCAGATCCCTTCTTTGCTTTCCTGCCTCCCTTCTGGGAAATCAAGCGTTTCTAGTGGTTTCCCTCTCCAGAGACATTACAGCATACACAAGCTGCCACACCATGGGACTTGGGGAGCTCTCTGAATGGGGAGGGGATCCTCTGCTCCACGACCAAAGCAAGAGGTGGGACTGAGCCCTTCATTCACACCCAAGCAGGATCTACAGCCTGCAGTACCAGTATGCACTGTGCCACTCTCCAAGTACCTTACAGAGCTGATGATCACTGGCTGAAGATCAGGTGCATCTTCTGAGGAGTCCCAGTCAGAATATCGAGAGGATATTCCAGCACTGGAGTGCAGCAGAGCAGCTTCACAGTCATGCAGACATTTCATTTCCAAACCAGTAGTGATGCATGTGGTGATGGTCAGAGCTGGTTGAATTATGCAAACATGGGAGCATGCTGGAATGGATAATAGAGTTTGTTCTTTTTCTGCCGACAGCTCTTAACAGAAACCATTTCTCTGATCCCCAGATCCACCCATGAATATTATGAGCTCAGAAATGAGGCCTCCAGCCAAACCATTCTTGGTATTGGTTTTGCAAAAGCAAACAAAAAACAAGTGATGAGGTCTGTCCATCTGTTTTTAACCCATGTCTAATTATAGCATGTTTTCTCAGTACGATGGATTCTTCCTGTTGCCCTGGTGGGATGGTCATCAGAAGTTGATGGTTCTGACTAAGCCAAATTCCAAGGACCCTATATTTCTCAATAAGTAACAAAGCAATGCTTGTATAGCAAGATGATTTCTAGCCACGCGCTATACAGTAGTGGTAGGCTGAGGTGCTCAAGCTCACTCATTTTGAGCTTGCACAGTAGGGTCGATGTTTTCTTTGTAATTACGCTGCCTCACCAGTGGGCTGTGTCCAGACCACCCTGATGAGATGCTGTCAGTCCCACTTGGGATTCTTCATCTGTACTAACACAGCAGACATCTCTGCAATGCTGTCACTCCAGGAGAGGTAACCTCAGGGAATGCCACCTATCACTCGGAGCCCTTAGCTGGGCACCTAACCTGGCCTTTCAGCCCTTGTACTTCATGCAGTGCGACTCCTCTGTAGGTGCCCTGTGATCTCCCACATAGCCCTAGACAAGCAGTCCCATCAGCCGTGGCTCCTCCAACTACGTGTATTTCAACGAATGAAATTGCACTGTTCTTGGCCCTAACACCAACTGGCAGAGCACACTCGTGTGTCTACAGCTGAACTGTCTTGTGGGCAGCTCTCCATGCCAGTGCCCGAACTGTGCCTGGGCGTTGTCTGGGACAGTGCTAGCTGGCCTGGGTTGAACCAGGCTAGGTGCCTTGCTAAGAGCTTAGCGGTTTGGATGACTGTGCGTCAGTGCTTGGGTTTGCATCCTTGTCTTTTGGGGATGTAGACTTAGTCCCCACCACCGTGACAGTAGGCTTTGCCAAGCTGGTAATGTTGACAGTACCTGGAAGAAGGGACTGGATAGAGAGAAGGAGAAGGAGCAGTGGTAGATATCGAGGCAGAGGAATAAGTACAGTAGGTCAAACGCGAGGAGGGCAGCAGCACAAGGCAGCCCCGTGGCCGTCTGACCAGCTTACCTTACAGGTATAGCATGTGGGTGTCACTGTGTCACACTAGTATTGTGCCTTATCCAGCGTCTGGGACATTATGGACAGATGGAGAATGTTGCCTTTAAGTTACTGTCCAGGGCTTCCCTCTGAGTCAGTGCAGAGGCAGCCAGAAAACCCCGGTTAGAGCATTTTGGGAAGCTGGGCTAATTAGGGTGGTAATACTGAAAGTGTAGGAGGGGGAAATCCTGTTGCGGAGAGAATTAAAGATTTAAGGAGTTTGCTGATGGTGGTTTGTGCTAATAATCATTTACAGTTTCAGTATTTTCATTAGATCTAGTAAAATTATCATGAAGGAAAAAAATTAGGGAAATACTTGCATGAATTGCGTGAATGATTTTTGGCTAAAAGTTTCAGGTTTCCTATTGTTGGCAGAAAATTAAAAAAAAAAAAGAATTTTTTTTAGCCCAAACATCCCTTTGAGTTTGTGGTTTTAGGCCACACAAAAGAATAAGAAATTGTGAGAAAAGTTTCTAACCAGGTCTATTTTTATGTTAATGGACTCTGCAGCGGATAGTAGGTCTCTTTGATGCTCACCCCTAAATTAAAATACAGGCTTTGGGGCAGAACCTTGCTTTTGTGGGCACAGACAACCTGATCCGACTAACTTTTTTGAGCAGAACAGCCAATCCCACCATAAATAATTTGCAAAAATGTAGTGTGTAGTTTGTTTGGGTTCTGTGCAGTATTTCTGGGAAATATCCTTTTTTCCCTTAGTAACTATGCTATAAGCATTTAACTAGGTAAGCAGTGCCAATGAAAACCCTTCTAAAATATCATTTTTCATGGCCATCCTGCAGGCAGGACTTAAGCTTAATGACTCATGTGAATCTCTGTTCCTCTCGCCCAGTGGGAGCTAATAAATCCTCACGGAGTAGCTGACACTTCCTAAGTCTAGGAAAGATGGAGGAAATGAGCTTCATTAGGACTCTTGGATGGATGGAGGCCACAGATGTCAGAAGAAAAAAGGAAGTTCTGAAGAGCTGAAGAGCGGGTGGTGGTCCTTCAGCTATTCCCTACATCTGCAGCTGCTGCAGCAATCTCTTTTTGCTTTACCGTGCCTCAGTGCCAACGAACACTGAAACGTCCTTGCATGTGCAGCGACAGAAATTCACTCTGATATTGGTGGTTCTGTAGATATCTAAGGAAATGCAGAGAAATAGTTTGCATGTTTGGCCCATAAGAGCTATTACAGTGGGGCCAGGAAGTTTAACCATTTGCTGGTGCGTGACTTTGGTGTCTACTTCAGCCATGTGGGCAGTTCTCCACAGTGTCCATGTTACCAGGGAGCTCCACTGCATTTGCAGATGGCTGCGTATATAGCCAACCTACTAAATGGTAGCCAGCCAGCTCCAGATTTGGGCAGATATTTTAATTAATGGACTGAAATTTAGCTTTTTGGAGTCAATAGTTTCACAATAAATGGAGCCGTTAGCTGCAACGAGACAGCCAGAGCGTTGGTGTCTCTTTCTGCAGCTGCTGCTCACACCGAACCACGTCCCTTCCTGACCAGGTCCACGCTCAGATCTCCAGCCTTCACGACTGTCTCTGGCTGCACCCACGTATCAGAATTTGGGAGCACTGGGTTATATTTTCTCCAGGATTGTCCTTTCTGTATCTGCATCTTTACTAACCGCAGGCTTTCCCTGTGCTGGCGTTCATCCTCGGTGAGGTCTCTATTTGTAATGAAAGCCTTATCGTGTTTCTGGTTGGTTTGTCCTGCTCACTGCTCAGGTTTAAGCCAGTCACCAGCGCAGGGGCCCGGGAAAGAATATGCCGTATCAAGCTAGTATGGATCATTGTCTTTTTGCCCTTTTCCATGACATGAGCTGTAGTCTGTTTCTCAAGGATGTACTAGTTCCTTGCTGTTGCAAGACTTAAGTGCACCAAAATGCCCATGGTCTCTCCTGCTTTCTTCCAGTACCATGTTATAGTTTTTTGGGGTTTTGGTCTTCTCTGCTAACAGCCTTATTTTGTTAGAAAGTCTGCCTTATGCTTGTGGTGAGCGTGGTGTGGTCGTTCTGTGGATTGTCCTGGGTTAAACACCTCGGATGCGCTTGTCCGGGATTTGTGGTGAGTGATCTCAGTTCCCCAGCTGGTCTCCTCCAGTCATGTGCTCTGAACCAGCGGGAGATGAGTGAGGTCCCTATCCCATGCTCAAGACACTGCCAGGGAGTGATTTACAGAGTATAACTTTTGTGAATAATGACATTTGCACAGAGTAACATCTAGAAGCTCAAATTGGGAACAGGGGTCCCATTCTGCCAAGCATGAGAATTCCTTGTGCAGGAAGATGGCTTATGTTGTCAGTCTGTTACAAGGGATAGCAGATGAACCCGGCCAGACACAGGAGCACAGATAACAGTGGGATGACTAAAGTATCTGCAATCAGCAGGCACCGCAGCACAGAGCCCTGGTTCGCTGCTGTCAGAGCGTAGGCAGCTGGAGGGATGGAGGAGCTGCGTCATCCCTCGCAGCGTTGCCCCACGTGAGGCAAGGCTCAGCGTGAGGGAGCAGCATGCCTGCTCCAGAGACGGGTCTGCCCAGATGCAGAAAGCGCGGATGATCCTTTACGAGACAAAGGTCCTCCGAATGACCAAGCACCCAGGTCACTCTTAGGTACAGGTCTGCTGAAGGAGCTTCAAAAGCCTTGGGGATTATGGGGGATTATGTTTGTGCATCCCTCAGGTGGGGGATGCAGAAGCAGCCTGAAGCCCAGAGCAGCTAGGAGACATGGGAGTCAGCAAGGTGATGTAGAGTACGCCAGTTCCCCTCTGTGTGCCAGGTAGCTGCACTCAGGGGTATGCTATAAAGTGCAAGGTTTTACCTCTGTTTCCTCTCTGCTCGTACCTACAAGGTAATTCCAGAGCCAGGAGCAGGGTTGCTCTGGCAGGAGGTTGCCAAGTCAATCTGGTCGGGTGCCTGTGAGACTCGCCTGCCCTGCCGCGTGGACGTAGCCAGTATGCACTTTAGGGCACGCTTATTCGTGGACCTGCAAGGACTTTGTTCCTATTCCAAAGCCTCAGAGCTTGAGAGGAACATCTGGAAGAAGCATACAAAGTCAAAGAAAGGACAGCATAGAAAAATCCAGGGGTTTCCCTTCCTTACTTCCGCTTGTTGCTCAATGAAAAGCCTGCGCTGCCTCAGCACAGCTGGACATCTCTGAGCAGGCTGTGTTAGGCTGTAGCCCATCCTCGCTCGAGGGAGGACGGCCAAGGCAGGGTTGCCCTCCTTGCTTGCCGGCTCTCTTCACCAGCTAACAGCGGCATACGGGATGCGTTTTAATTCCCTGTGCTCGGAGGAAATTTCTAAGGTATTTAGAAATCTCACAGATCAGCTAGGTAAGCTGGGACCATAGTTTAATGGTGGGTGCCAAGTATGAATTTTTGGGGAGAGTGTTCTAAGTTTTGATAGTTAGTTTTAGGCCTGGCAGAGTAGCTGGTCCTGATGAAAGTTGTTTTCAGAAAACACCTTCAACTCCTGTGTGGTAATGAGCCTTGCTGTTTGGGGGTATCCTCTTTTCTACAAACGGTGTGCCTGGCCTCTGCCTACCATTGATCCACTGTGTATCAATTTAATTCTCATTTCAAAAAGAACAAACTGTTTCCCCCCCTTTCTTCTACAAATATGTCCCCGAAGAGAAGTGAAGTAAGTTATTCTTTCTTTAATATAAGACATCTGGTCTCTGGGATCTACAGCAAAAGTAAAGAAAGCAGGAAAAAAATTTGGGTGGCAGACTATGAAAAACATCCCAGCTTTTTTTGTCACGTCTCCCAGGAATGCCTCCCACAGTGCTGCATGAGGAAAGTGAGAGCAGAGCTGATAAACAGCAACCGGCCCCCAGATGAGCGATTCGTTCCCTCCACCTTCTTTGGGCTTTACATTATGCCTCGTACCTCCCACAAACACCATCTGCTTAGCTGAGGTGGGATATCTGCTTTCCTCTGCTGCCAGGCATCATTCAGGGTGTTTAGAAGGAGGTAACTTTGGGACATATCTGTAGCTGATCGAAAATGCTCTGGCCAATTAGTTTTGTGACAGGGAATCACACTTTTTTAAAGTAAATGTTACTTTTTTTAATGAAAAGATTGCGAACTATGCAAAAACATCCATAGAAAGTTTCTAACTTTCGTCTTTAAGATGAGCACTCAAAAAAAATCCTTTTTCTGGTTGGGGCCCCAAACCACAGCTTCTCGATCCGGAAGCGATGGTGTGATAATCCATGGGAGTGCTAGCACAGACGCCTCGTACCACCGAGCTTTCGCAGCTGTGTGGCATTTCCCACAATGCTTTCCCCTTGCGTCTTTTGTTGTGGTAGGGCGCTGATGTATCGTGGGAGGTATCCAGCCTGCAGAAGATAACAGGAAACGATGTTCATCAGTGAAACTGGAGGTTCTGCATTGCAGAAATTTCCCTGGGTGGAATGATTTTTGTTTCAATGGAAATAGTCAAGTTTACAGATTTCTTCCCCAAAGTTTCAACGTTCACTAGTTATACTGTTAAAACTGCAGGTAAGTAATTAAGGGAAGTTATAAGATGGTTTTACCTTCTGCCTACTTCCTCAATCTGTTCATTTTGTAGCTCAGGTCTGCATTTATCATCAGAAGAACAAAAAAGAATATGACTCCCAGTCACTTTTTGATTCTCTGTGTCCTGAGCTGTCTTGGCATGAGTTCAGATGCTTAGTATAAGTTAGAGCATCCTGACGTTTGTTTTAAATTCGTACCGAAGATGGCCAGGGATTGACTGCAGGGTTTGAACCAGACCCGTACACTCAAGTCACAAAAAAACCCCTTTCCTATTCTAACAGTGAAACATAGCCCTCTTGGATGAGAATTATTGTCGCTTAAAGCAAGTCTGGTTTCATCTACGTATCGAAATACATGATGCTGTATTTGTCTTGGAAATGTTGTTGTATATCTTGGTGTTTGGAGGTGTGAGCTGGTAACACTGACCTCAGTTGTGAATGGTGCATAGTTGAAAAATCTCGGCCTGAGCTCCTTTTGCACATCCGAGGGTTATATTGGGTGTGAAATTAAATATAGCAGAGTCAAGTCTGAACAGAGTTCTGAACTTCATGTCTCGGTCCACACAAATTAAAATGAGGATGCAAACAGATCTGCGTGGCTTGGATCAACTACTGATATACAAGAAAGGAATAACTCAGGAACGACTTCTTTACTAATTTCAGGAGGTGGGAGGACAGATTTTCAGCAGGAAGTTATTTCTTGAGCAAAAATGGGAAAATGTCTGCTGTAGATATCCTCTGCTGGACTCCATGGACTGAGATAAGCCTCTTAGGGAAAGAAAGCTTTAGGATCTTACTGGAGCAACTAGACAATCTGAGCAGTCAGAGCATTGATAGTGCAGCAGGCAAAACATGATTTTGTGCCAGGGTGTGAGGCAAATTATTACAGGAATCAGAAAGCCATGGGAAGGGTTGGTTTTTTAAAATATTATTATAAGTTAGAATGTACCCTGCAAAAGACAGTGGTTATGACCTAAACCTCTAGTTCTTTCCAATAGTTACCATAGCTCAGAGACTGAGATGGTGTGTTGGAGAAAGAAAGGATAACCCCACTGACTTTTTGGGTGGAGTTATATGGATTTGCAACATGTGCTTATTAATAGTTTCCATTTGCACAGCGGCTGCAGATCTTGTTTGAAGATTGCTGGCTGTCTGCTAGGCCCTGTAAAGTGACCTTCAGGACACCATCCTTACAAGCCGTTCACTTGCGCAACTCTTGAGGAAATGAGAAGTGTTGAGGACAGAGTGGTTCATTTTCTTAAAAAACTTTGGGAGCCACACAGCTACAACATTGGCAGGTGGTAGACATCAAGAAGAGAGTGCTGGCCCTCAGTTAAGGAGAGGGTCCTGAGAAAGACGATGAGGAACAATTAGAAATCTAGGGGACAGCAGGTAGCGGTACCGAGGATTCACCTGTTCCCAAGCTAGGCGATTGCTCTGGATTTCAGAACTGTGTCAGATAATCGGTGCGTCTGGCAAATGTTTATGCTGGTGGATCAGAAGTAGCTTGGTACCTCTTCTCCAATGGTTGCTGCAGGCCCACAGCTTTCATGGGCTCGGACGTGGCTCTGTGGAGCTGTGGATAGCTCCTTCGCAGCGAGGTTAGTTTCTTTGCGATTCAGAATTCAGAAGGGACCATGGTTCACTGGTGCTTGAAGTCCTTAGGGGCTTTCCACTGCCTTCAGCACCTGAAGCAGAGGCAGGGCACACCCGGTGCAAGGAGGGCGTGTGGTGCACAGAGGCAGTGCAGTGTAACCCCTCGCTTCCCTCTCGACGACGTTTCACTGGAAGCGCAATCCTTTCACGTTCTTAGAAACCTTTGGGGAAGCTGCCTCTACGGGGTGAGAGTTCCTCATGGAGAAACCACACTGTCCCCTAAGATAACAATGAAGATTGGAGGAAACAATGTGTGTTTTCCCATGCAGTGTTTTTGGAAAATAGTTATTTTTCCTTCCACATATTCAGTATAGATATGAGTTTGGACCAGAGCCAGACTTTTTCTCCCACTTCTTAACCACTCACTTCCCGTGAGCTGGGAGCTGCTTGAGCCATAAGCAGAAATCTCTCCAACATCAGTGGCTCATCATATGGGTCCTTCTCTGGTCACAAATGTTATTTGCAGTCATTCTTGGACTGTTGTAATGGCAACATTTGGAGATGATGAATGCAGTGCTCTTAATACAAGAACGTCTAATATTTCCACATAATAGTTGGTGTCTTTCTGTTTAAATGGGAAAGACAGAAAGAAAGGGAGACCAGGATTGTGGCAACCACAAGGAAATGCCCAAAGCAAAATGTTTCTGGTAAGTATGACTCACAAGAGTCAAAATACTTCTCCTTAACCACTGGCCAGCTGAGCAAGAAGAGGAAAAGAAGATAAACAGGACAGGACAACAGCACAGCATCTCTCCAAAGTTTCCAGTCCTCTTGCCCAGTCTCTGAACACTAGTTTCCAAAAGTCTTTCCCTCTTTTACAACTCATTGGCAAGGACAGTGGGCACTTCAAAAGGACCCTTTGGCATTACATTTTCCAGGAAGGTATTTTTTACAGGACTCTTCAGGATGAAAGTAAAATCTAAATAAGACTGAGTGGTAACAGCTTAGCTTGAGTACAACTTTGGTAATGATGCTCTGATTGCCTATAATTCCTGAGGAGCATCTGTCCTTCATTTTCTCTGCTAAACCGAGCACACACACAGCATATGCATATGTAGATTTATACACACATAAAACCTTTAAGAACTGGGGGTTGCAACCCAGGGTTAGACCAACGGTTCATGTAGCTGGTTTCTTGTTTACAAGAGTGGTCATTACTATGTGCTTCAGAGGAAAGCCCTTTATTAGCCGGTTCTCAGGATATTCTGCTTCAGGACAACGTTTCCTTCTAGCCTGCGGTAGTTAAAGGTCAGCTTCAACCTGCAGTTCATTTTATATCTTTTCCGCGTGCTCTCGTTGATGTCTCGTTGAGACAAGCTGTGAGCAGCTTGCTGCTCCTGCGTGGGACATCCTCGGTGTGGAGATGTGTGCACAGGAAGGTGCAAGTCAAACTCCCCCGTGTAGCTTTCTGTCAGGATACTTGTGGAAACCTTTGAGACCAGAGGAAAGAGGCCAGCACTATGGTGTACTAAGATACTATCTTTTTCCTTCCCAATAACAGAGAACAGTATCTTCTCTAAAGCAACGCAGCCAAGTGGTTTTCTTCCATCAGAATAAATGGTTTTCAGCTTGGTCTCCAGTACTGGCAGTATCAAAAATATGCAATCTGTTTTTCCACCAAGGTTGGAATAGTTTGGA
Organism: Casuarius casuarius; assembly: GCA_003342895.1. Taxonomy (NCBI): domain Eukaryota; kingdom Metazoa; phylum Chordata; class Aves; order Casuariiformes; family Casuariidae; genus Casuarius; species Casuarius casuarius. The sequence goes on along the minus strand of PTFA01000009.1, from coordinate 194,616 downwards.
CACTTTGGAAATGTGGGCACCAAAAATACAAAGAAAGTTTCTGAACCATACCTCAATGCAGGGTGAGTTTCCATCGTACATTTAGCCTCAGCTCGAACCCTTGACTTTAGCCTGTCCCCACGGAAAAGCCTCTGTGGAGGTGATTTAAGCCCAAGTTAATTCAGCAGGGGGTACAGATGAGAAAAGGATGCTGTTTTCACTGAAGTTCATATGACCCACTTGCACGTGCTGCTGGTTCTCCAGTTCCTTCCCAAGCTCCTCCTTGGAGGACAGAGAAGCTCCCCGTAACTGCATTACCCGTTTGGATGTTCACCTATACCAGTGCAAAAGGGGTGGAAATATTTTATATCTGTGTTGATTTTCCTTTAAAGCGAAGAAAATCAAAACACAAGGATACAAAGGATTGGACAGAAAGACTCTTTAAGCTGAAATTAAAAGGTCTCCCTCTTCAGCAGCATTTCCGACAGGCGCTCCAAGGAGACTGTCTCTAACCTCCCCTGCTGGAAACTCTCACCTCCGGCAAAGCCCCGCGGGGACTGTGGTTTCTCATCCCTTGTTCCCATGCTTACAGTTTGGCTCAGCCCAAGTCTTTGGACACCCATAAGGCTAGCACAGTCCCCCAGGCTCAGGCCCAATTCTTCCGCTCCTTAAAAGGCTCCTGGAACAACAACAGCAATAACGTAGCTCTCCTGGTTAACCCCATCACGGGCATGACCAAAGGACAGAAATGCTGACTGTTCATTTTTTATGGGTTTCATGAGAAAAAAGCAGTGTGTCAGCACATACTGTATCAGCTGTGACACCACTGGAGCACTTAATTAAACTGTATAGCCTGAGATTTTCTGCGCTGCCTCTGATATTAAGCTGCAAGCCCTCTGTCAGTGTTGTGCTCAAATTGCCCCAAGAAGCTAATATTTATTTTGTCCCTCTTCCTACCAAGTGGGATCAAATGAATCCCTCTGTCTCAGTTGCAAGCCAGGGCTCCCTGAGTGCAGGCTGGGAAGAGATGAGCACAGGAGGAAGCTTGAAGCGTTGCTTAAGAAAATCAGTGCAGATGGGTCTGACACCAGCCAGCACTTCTTGCTGCGGAAAGGTGACCCAGATTTAGGCTGCAGGTTAATTGTCACCTATGCTGTAGAAATCGCAAATTCTCTAGTGGCACTGCAGAAAAGATAGAAATGGAAGAGAGACTTTTATTACGCTGGCAGAGAGACCAGTAATAACCCAGCTCCTTAGATGCTGAAAATAAATGTAATTCAGTCAGTTGTGGAGTGCTTCACACCAGCTGATACCACAAATAAGGGGTCTAGAAGCAGCTAATAGGGGCCAGATTTTTCTCTGTGAAATACCTACAGTTTTCACCCCGGGCATAAGTCAAAGCAAGATTTAGTTAGTCTGAGAAAAAAGGCAACACTGCTATGAAGTTTTTGGCTTAGGACTGAGGAAATGTAGGATTGCCCTGGGTCTGTGTGACTTTTTTATGTGACCTTGGGCAGGTCCCTTCATCTCTCTGTGCCTCCAGTCATCATCTAAGTTACAGTTTTCCTGATTTGTCCTTCTATATTCTACTCTCCTCAGTGCAGGAACTTTGTTGTCTTTTATTTATTCTTTAGAGCTTTTCCTCTTTGGGTGTAAATGTGATATAGTCTCACTCAATAATAATAATATTCGCATCAATCTTTACTCATTAATGTCTAGTCATCTGGATCGGTCCTAATAAAACTTGTAAATAAATATAACTTTTTTGCCAGAAATGTTTATAGTGCTCAGTACCATCATGAAATCATGGAAAGAAACATCAACATAAATGCGTTCTTTGTAGCTAGCAGAATTTACAAAAATGATCTCTCAAATGTTATTTCCTTTTGAAGGAATATTTTCAAGCACCCCATGGAGTGTGACAAATTTCAGCTATTTCAGTATCTTTGAGGGACTGCACAGATTAAAACACATAGTGCATCTTGCTCATTGCCTTGTGGCTGCATGAAAGTTTTAAAATCATGGCAAAAGCAAAATATGCCAGTCATCCTAAACACCACAGCCCTGAAAATGTTGAAACCATCTTTTGCTGCTGCCTGTAATGTTGTGTTTTTGATCCGCCAGGAAGCACTTGTTTACAGCCTCAACAATTTATGTTTCCCTTTCGCAAGAGCAATGCATCATGTCGTCTCATTCCTGCCTCAGTTATCTCATCTGCTGTTCTTAGCTGACATTGCTCAAGGTCCAGGCCGTTTGCTTCGGCAATGAAAGTTGCATAGATGAAGCAATACAATATTATCAAATTACAGCCCATTTCTGAAGAAGATGTGATTTTAAAGGAACTGGGAGAAAGTCCAGAGTGCTGGGGCAGCTTTGTGACACTGAAAGGGAGGAAAGTAGAAATTACGGAGTTCTCCCTAAAGAAAATGAAAGTTATAAAGAAGGAGTTTTTTCTGCAGTTGAAGAAGATTATGGGAGATTACAGCGGTATCTGTAGGAGATAACTGGTATCATCAGGAGATTTGTAGGAATTAATTGCATTTTAGTAAGTTACTGTTAATGGAAGTTACATGGATCATCGCTCATTCTCGGGAGACTTGCCCACCGTGGGTCCGGCGTATGTTTGGTGTGCATTTCTCCGCTGAGAATTCAGCTGTTACCAACTTGCTCTCCTCCTAGATTAACTCCCTGCTGCAATCCTAGGACCTCTGTATCTAGCTTTAAAAAGTGCTAGCTTTTAATCTACTAGCTGAAGTATCAGCATGGCCTCCCCATGGCAGTGCTGAGTTCAGAGCAGGATAAGTTTCCTGGACAAGAATTGACCAAAGAGTAGACGTACTTTAAAAGTGAATCTGAAGCTGCTCAGAAATTGCACGGCGAGCTGATGTGTTACGAAAAAATGGTATTTCCCAAGTGGTCAGACGTAGGAGCAGGCACATGATAGTCTTTCTGAGAACTTTTCTCTTCCATTCTTACTTTGAAGTTGGAAATTCAAACTGATATATGCCTGAGCTTATGGTCTTAGACATGACATGAATGCGTATGTAGTACCTGCAGGCTTATCGTGGTCTCATGATCTGAGCTCATGGTCTTAGACATGACATGAATGAGCTCACAGTATCTACAGGCATCTGAAAAATGTTGTAACTGATGATTTAACCTGGGGGCAAAGCTGAAAATTTCTGAAGTGGTGGTCAGAAAGGTGAGCTTGCTACAGCTGACATTTAAGAAGTCTTGAGTTGTCCGTGCTAGATGTTGTGTGGAAAGTCAAAAGCATTTGTCAATGGAAATGCATCAAGTAGTGCAGATGTTAGAAGCAACAGAAATCAACTTAGAGAAAAGACTGGGTTACACGGCTGCAAACGTAAAACCAACCACAGAACATGACTGCATTGACCTGTACACCTCTGCTTGATGCAACCCCTAACTGTCTAGCTTGGAGACCAGCCACACCGAAATCCTACCAAACCTCTTGGTTGCTAGCTGACGTTGGAACCACGTTGTGCTGGGTCCTGTACAAAGGTGGTAACTGGGGCTGCTTTTTGCAAGCTTCGCCCATATGCAACAGAGCAGGAAATAGAGTCTGATTCTTAATACTGCTGATAATTTGCACCAGGTTTGCAAAGAACAGGCTCTTCCCAAGCTTCTTTTGTGTCTCTGATAGTCGCATCATTTTTTCCATGTCCAAATGCCAGCACTCGCACTGTTAGCATAGAGAGATGCATTCAGTGCTTTTCCCTACTGCACAGTCTCCTTGTTGGCTAGCTTGAGAAGGGATAATATCAGGTTTTCTTTCAGTGTCGAGCAGCGGGAGAGAGCATATATCTGGATGTATGTTTGCAGATGGTTTCTGCAGTTAGCTGCAAAACCTTGTTTTTTGGATTTTTTTCCTCTAGGGATGGCTTATACAATGAACGGTACAGTATATTTGATGACATGAACTGTAAATTGAAGAGAGAACAGTGTGTAACCCCATCTCAAGCTTTGTCCAGAAAATATATATGTATATTCAGTGATCTGTGGCAACCTGACTTCATCCTAACTCTTGATCTTGGTACAAAACACCCATTTGCTGCACTAAAAAAAGTGCCTCTCTTGCAAAAGGGAGACACCAAACCTTTCAGTTGCATCTGAATTATGAAGTGTCAGAACTCGTTCCCAAAGCAAGCCTTCAAAGTCTTTAGCTGATCGGATAAACATTGCGCAAACATTTCTGCTGGGGTTGCAAAATCTTTTCTCTCCAGCGCGCCTCAGCCCAGGAGAACGAATAAGGGCAGCAGATGATGCTGAAGAGATGTGTCTGCTGCGTTTCCGGACTGTGGTAGACAAGACACAGTTAAGGATGCCCCCCTTTCGTCTCTTCGCATTAATTCTGAACTGGCCCAATGATTTCTTTTCTCTTTTCTTCCCCTAAATCTGGTATGCGCTCTTGAAATACAGCTTAAAATCTGGGTAATCTATCAAAGTTGGGTCTTTAAAGTTCTTCAGCCTCCATCACCTACTAGGGACTGTGGCTCTGTACATGGGGGAATTAAAGCTTCCTTTGAGAGGAAATTTATCCTTAAAAAAAAAAAAAAGAAGAAATAATAACAAAAAAGGCTGTTATGCTTAGGAAAAGAACAGAGATAAATAAAAATATTAGTCTCTTGCGAGATCGTTACTACAGCAAGCGAAGTGCTAAGAAGAAAAAAGCCCATTGCCTGTTGTAGGACCATCTTCATGACGACAAATCCAGCAGAGATGGTGTCCCAAAGTGTCTGCAGGAGCTGGCCATCAGCTGGGCTTGCAGGAAGGCATCACAGTGTCGGTACCGGCGACATGGTATGTGGTAACTGATGCTCCGTGGTCTGAGGGCAGTAAGCGATTTACTCTCTGCAGAAAACCTTTTAGACAAGCTGGGTTCAGATCTCCCAAGAAAAGAGCCACTGCAAACATGGGCGCTGTTTATAAGTGAGTTGGGTCCCGAGGGGCCTATCCTTATCCCCACCGTGTCTGCAAGGCTGCCGGGGAAACATCAGCAAATTCTGCACGTAGCAGATCGTCTTGTAAACCCATTAAGCCAGCTTTATAACTCCCAAAGACTGGTTTCTGCCTGAGGAAAAACCATGCTGTTTTGTGCAGTTCCCGGATTCCTCCGGTCCTCTCTCGACAAGGTTTTCGCTATTGCAGCACCAGGCCCCTGGGCTGGAAGCGCCTGTTAAAGTTACCTGCTGAAGCAGACTGGACTCTGGCACGAAGCCATACGTGCTGAACGCTGGGGTGGCAGCAGCCACGTCGGAAGACCCTGTTGACGCTCAGGAGCTAGAAGAAGGACCCGGAGAGAAAAGAGAGAGCTGCAGAAAGTGATCCTCTGCCGATGACCACAGACTTTTCCTTCAGGTTTTTGGTAATGCCCCCGAGCTGACACTGCCAAACAGTGCGCTATCTGGGATCCGCACTGCTCTGAAGATAGCATTTGACAGCTCCAAATATTTGCACAAGTGTTCATCCCTAGGCACTTGGTTGGGCCCTCAGGTTCAAGCTGCTTAACTTGAAACACCGGAGAGCCACGCGCGTTTTAGGGGGAGTCCTCCTCTGGGCAGAAGCAGAGCAGAGAAGGGGCCGAGGGGGCACCCGCAGCAAGTTCCTGCGGCTCTGCACACAGCAATATCTGCTTAAACTGGGACAACCCAGTCGAAAGTCAGATCTCGAAGTCTGTAGAGACGTAATGAACAACGGTATGCAGAAAGGGTGTTGGGTTTTTTTAAGTTTCGTTTCAGTCGATAGGCGAGAGGTGATGACGAGGAGGGATTTCTGCAGACACGTGTGATGTAGCCTGTGGCCAAGTCGCTGGGCCTTCCCACCACTCGTTTCTTTTGGGCAGGGTTTTTACCCGCTGGGCTCACTTCAATGAAGTGGCAAAGCCGGCACACACACCTGCTTGGCGCGCAGGTTCTCGTGACAGGCAAAACCGGTATTAATAATAACTTACCAATATTTATGAGAAGTTGCAGTAGTTGCTGCATTTTTGAAGATGCATCTTTTCTGTGTGTTTTGTATAAATTATTTATTTCTGATAAATATATCAGCTACCTTAGATGCATGTTTACTTTTACTAGCAGTAAGGGGAAAAGGGGGAGTTGCAAACTTCTCCAAATAACGGGAAAGGGCTTCTACTAAATTTAGTTATCCTTCGTTGTCAGCAGGCAGCACGCTCTAAAGGAGCCAGGTAGGTTCGGAGGCACATATTACGTGTAAATAAAATTGCTTGCCTCTAAATCTCAGGCAAGAGGGCCTGCTGGAAATGTGCAAGTGCAGTTTGTGAAACAGGAAACAGATGCATTTGGTAGTGTAACCCTCTGTGGTTTGGAGCGGGGAGGTGAGGCGGGTACGATAGCTAAGGTCAAAGATATACTGCTAAGTAAAGGTCTCTTAGCTTGGAGAGCAATAAATAATACTTGTCACTGGCTGTCGTGCTTTGCTCTATGGGTCGCGCAGTGTTTTGCAGGCAGAAACTAATGAGCCATCGACCCCGCTGCTCCAATTCATGGTGCGGATTTGAAGACCGTGATTCAGGGATGCGGTAAATCCAGCTTTAGGGTTCCCCCGTACTAGATCAAAACGCAATGACTGCACGACCCAGAGCAAAACGATCCGGTGTGAAGTCGCTTTGCTCCGTCAAAAATGTCGTAAAGCTGCGGCGGGGTGAACTGTGCGTTGGCAAGCGTTATGCCGCATCGGGTATCGCCTGATTCCTGGCAGCCGGGCCAAAGCCAGCGCCAGAGCGGAAAGGCAGCATAAGTGCCGTCTCGTCCGCTCTGGGTAATTTGACAGCAGCGTGATCGCGTGAGCAGGCTTGACGCGGATCGCATGTGCGGGGCTGGATGGCTTGTCGGGACGCGGCTCTGGTTTTAATTATCGTGGAGCCGAGGTCTGGAAGGCCTGGACGTGGGGAACAAAGGGCACCGGTCGCAATCCCGACTCCCTGCGACGGGGCTCATAAAAATAGCTTTTGCCACCCAAGGACAGCTGCTGAGCCACTTGCTTAGAAATTGCCTGATGCAGCGCAGACTCCTGGGTGGCCGCAGGCTTGGCTTTGCTGGCGTTTGAAAGGTTGGCTGGCCTAATTGCACCAGCCAGCCTTCCTGCTGCGGTCAAAATTTACCCTGGCAAAAGATGTCCCGCTGCAGTAAGCTCTCAGGTGCTCCTCCGGCAGAGCAGGGCTACTGGGGCTGAGCAGGTCCCTGTGAAGTTACTGCTCGAGTGTACGCTCGGAGCCTGCCCCAACCGCAAAGTGACATAATGCTGATTAAACTGTAACAAAAAGGCCTGCAATTAATGCGTTTCACCTCCAAACCGGGCCTGCTTAAAGCTCTACCCGACTGGCCATTTGCCTCACCCCTCTGCCAGAGGCTCCCTGTGCCCAGCAGCCGTAGCGGAAGGCAACGAGTGCTCGTCTCAAGTCACCGGGGTGATGGGGCTGTGCCGGGGGTGACAATGTCTTGAGCCAGCACAGCCCAATCCATAATATTACCAAGACCTGATTCAACAAGGTGTGTGTGTATGTAAGGTTAATGTAACCAGCTCGTGGTCCCGTCTGCTTGCTGAGCCTTTGCTCCAGGCACGCTGCAGATGCCTGGGCTTTGCTGATGGGCCATGTTTGGAGAGGAGCCACAGCACGCTTCTGGCCAGCGTCTGGTCGCCAGTGGCATCTTATCTAACGTGCATTAACGGTGCCCATCGTATCGTGAGACAGCGTCGTGCCACCGTCCCCGTTAAGGAACGGGGTGGGGGGCACCGAGAAGCCCAGGATCCTGAACTTGGGGTTGCCCTGCTGAGCCCAACCGTTCCCAGCGTCTCGACGCTCCCCGCGACGAGGCCCGGCGAGTCTCCGGGTGAAGGAAACGAGGAGCGGTGCCTGCGGGCGGTGGTGGTACACCTGTCACAACAGCAAATATACATATAGGTGTCCCCATCTTCACCAGGTAGCTCTCCCAGCGTGCCCGCCGCTGAGCCGCCCACGCGCACGCCCGATGTCGGTGGCAGAGCAGGGAGGCAAAGGGATCTGCAACGTGTTTCTGAGACGCCGGCACCTTTCTTTTCCTAGCAGCTCCGGCGGACCCTGTTCAAACTCCCGGATTTATTTGTTTCTGCTGTTCAATTATTGAGTCTCCTCCGGAAAGCAAACCTGGGAACGGGCACGTGTGAGACCACTCAAAAAGCAAACGCAGATCCAGGGGCGAGAGATTTTGCCTGGGCGTTGATGCCTTTGCCGTGCCTGACCAGAAAGGCCGTAAGAGCTTGACCTACCCTTGACTTCCCCGCGGACGACGCGTTGGGAAAGCGAGTCCGAGCGGAGCCGCCGGGGCAGAGCCGGGCAGCGGGAAGTTGGCACATCGCGCCGTTTCGGGAGGGCGAGCGGTGGGAATGCGTTGCCGCAACGTCGGAAAGGGGAAGCGGGTGCCCTCGGCGCCCCGGCGGGCGGGCGGGCGGCAGGCGCGGGCCCGGCTTGCGAAGGACGTGCAGCGGGAGCCGCGGGTGCCCGGCAGCGGCGCGGGGCAGCCGAGGTCGCCGCGGCACGTTGGAGAGCCCGAGCTGGCTGGTGTCGAAACGCCGTGCAAAAGCGCTGGGAGAATCAGAAATAGAGGCGTAATCAGAGCATTTGTTGGTCGGTTGCTAGGCAGGCGGCTCAAAAACAATCAGATTTTGCAAACTTTATTCCTTTTTCCTTTTTTTTTTAAAGTCCCTTAATAAATTGTCAAGGGCTGTGATTTTTTTATCATCATTCTCTTCTTTGCTGTTGCTGCGACCAGACACTTAACCTCTGGATCACCCGAGAGTTGGTTTTCAAAATATCCTTGCAGGTATTCGGCTCATTGCGATTCAACGCGTGGTCCGCTCCTCAGGCACCGGGACTGCTGCTTCTCCGTCAGAGCAGGCTCCGGGAAACCAGCGTTTTCTCCATAGTGCTGCCGGTATGAATTTTTTCCTGTGCAAGGATTGGAACCACTTATTTCTTAGACGTTATTTAAAAAAGCACAATCTGTTCCCCATAGTAAAAGAATAAATAAAACTTCAAATGCTTTAAATTCAGCTCGCCAGATCAAAGCTATTTACTTTATAAGGTGACTTTATAAGTGAATTTAAGCTACGGGTCAAGTATCAGGGTTACGGCCATGAAGCGGAGCACATTTTCTTTGGCGAGCAGTGCATGCAATGCAGGAATAAGCCTGGCTCCAGCCTTTCCCGTGCGTTTTCCATCGTGCTGCGCCATCCTGCTGCCCGCACCGGTTGTCATTCATCAAGGGCTGCCAGTGTTGCGTTGGCCGGTGAGCTCGCGGGGTCCTCCAGGGACAGCTCCAGGCTGGCCCACGTTCCTGGGGCCACGGCAAGGTGAGACAGCTGCTCCTCCTTTTGCTCCGTGGGGCTGTTATTAAGGCCTGGATTCATTGCATTTAATTTTTGGCATCTACCTGATGCGTCTCGGTTGCCCCAAGCTCCTGCTCCAGGATCATGGCCATGAGATGGCGTTGGGAGAGGAAACCTCCGTACGTGAGCAGCGAGATGCTGCGCTGTGCTGCATCCAGAAGCCTCCTGGCACGTCACCAGCCTCAGGCCGCTTGGTCCTGTTCAACCGTCCCCGGAAAGCCTCGGCAGCACCTCAGCCTTGTTTCCTCCAAGCTGGAGGCGAGCTCGTCCCTGGCACTGGCATCGGGGCAGAGACCTCCTGCCTTTCTCCAAGCCACAGGCTCCCAGCCTCCTAAATTTGTCCAAACCCTCAGCAGGAGACTGTGCCACCCACTACACGTCCCCTCCGGGGCAGGGTGTCCACAGCACCCCAGGACCTACCAGCAGTAAGTGGCAGGTTTTCAAGGCTAAGGATGCCTACAACTGCCTCTTAGCACCGGTTGTCATTGCCTTGAGCAGGCCTGAAGGCAGCCGTGCTGGTTAGCTGCAAAAATCGGCAGCCCATTTCTCAGCTTTGGCTACCGCTGCAGGTTTCGTTTGATTATCATCAGCAAAAGATTTCAGCTCAGATTTGTGTCTGTCATTCACTATTCCCACTCAATACCTCGTATCTTTTATTCTCTGACATCGTCCCAGGCTGACAAGCAGTTCACCGCCGAAGAGTGCACGGGATACACTTGTAAATACATGACTTTGCTTGCTTCTTCCCGTTGTTATGGAGCACAAATAGTTTCCTCTGTCCAAAAGCTTTCTCCTAGCACAGTGGTTTTCCCACAGCACCTTGGGTGCATTTTATCTCCTTAAGGACCCCGGAGAAATCCACATTGTCACAAAAAAACCGTGATGCCTCAAACGAATTAGTCTTTGTATCTCAGCTGGAAAATTATAATTTGAACCATTCCACTGAAGCAGTGAAATAATATACGCAAAGTGCTTGAGAGGAGCCCAGCTTGGAGGCTTCTAGTGGAAAAAGAAAATTCAGATAGACAAAAAAAAAAAAAAAAAGTCTGGCGTGAGGGAGAATGTCATGAGATCAGCCCCAGAATATGCTGAGGAAGACAGAAAGCGACTGAGCAAATCTAAACAGCTTGGGTAGCAGTTTGCGTTTATTAAGTTCTGGCTCATCAGAGGTATCAAATTAGGAGACGGCACAAGTTTTGCCTTTATCGTAGCAGTCCCCTAACGAGCATCCTTGGTCTTACGGAGCTCCATGTAAACCAGCAGGCATCAAGGAGGCGAATGGCTGGGAGCTGATGAAGTGGGGGAGGAATGTGTTGAGTGGAGCGCTTTGCTGGCTGACTGTCAAGCCAACAGTCCCACAAGAAATCCCCAAACACCACGTGTGAAAGATAGGTTCCCTCACACCGTGTTGTCCAAGTGCCTTCAAACCACGTGGTGTCCGTTGTGGACATAGCCGAGACCCAAGCCCGGCTCCTGCTTCTGCAGAGAGGCTTAAAGAAATTGGGGGTTCCTGGGGGTGCAGGATTTGCAAGGGCCATGAACCAGGCCGGGCTTTGCCTTCTTCAACACGGCCTTTTTTCTGCGTTGCACTTTGGTCTCATCCCAGGAAAGAAAATATAAGTAAGTCAGGAGTGAGTTTTCTTTATATCTTATAGGCAGAGATATGCAGCTTCTCCCAAAGTCCCATAAACAGTAAATTTACAGGTCACAGATGCTATCTTCAAATGCAGTTAATAGGTAAACAGGCATATACCTCCTGGCTGGAGGCTCAGCTTTGCATACCAGAGAGCTGATACATGTCTTCAAAACTGAGATGACTGCGTCTCTGTGCTGTAAGATATCGCTATTGTTCCCAGCAAGAGTAGTTGACTTGCTCCAAATCCTAGGATCTCTAACTAGTTTTACAAAAGTCTGAGATTTTGAACATTTTTTGCATTTTTTTCGGAACAAATACCTCATGCCTCCCGGCAGCTCGTAAATGCTTTCAGAGTAGTAGTATCGCAGATCTTGATGGCTAAGTTTAGCCTCTCTTAAGGGTTTTCTAAGTTTAATTTAACTATTTCAATGTGTCTTAAAATGTTATGCATTTACCCCGTAATAATTTCTATTATTCTTCCCTGAGTTTTCTCCTGTTTCCATTTAGGTTTGGAATCACCCGTAATTTCCATGCAGTCTCACCCGTGATCCATTTGCCAGAGATGTGCTGTCTCTAATGCATGCAGCACAGAGAGGTGCAGGTCGATATTTTTCATCCTGCCTTATTGTTTTATAAAGCTGTGTCCCATAAGATACCTTCCACCCCAATCCTCACTTTCAAATTTTATTTCTTCCACTGAATATCTGCATTTTGGATCACTCTCCCTCCCTGGCATTCACTTTCCTAAACTGAGTCTCATTTCAGTGTTTCCGCCTCGTATTTCTAAATGCTCAGCGCAACACGGATGTTGGCTGTGTGTTTTGAAGTCATTTCAGATGTAAAGGTACTCGCTCCTTTTTGTTCTCAAGTAATTAATGAGGATGTTAAATGAAACCAGACACCAGCTCTATAATCTTTTTACTGCTCCCTCAATATCTCTGCTTTTTAGTGTAGAACTGCTACTGTTTCTTTTTGTCCTATGCTGCTTCAATCCGTTTGCTGTCTGGATGAAGGCTCTCATGTCTTACCCACTCTTAATGTCTCACAAGACATCATATTAGAAGTTTTGTTCCTTTCATTGCAGCATCACCTTCCATTTGTCCCGGGCTACCTGTCCACGTCTAAAACGGGGTTGTGGTTTATTTGGTGCGATGAGTTCTCCTCCTCTGTAGGTGTGACTGTGAGAAGGAGGCTGAAAATGCACGTATAGGCTTAGTGCCCCTGCTGTTCTTGCTCGTAGCACTGTTTATCTCCTGAACTACAACTTGCCCTCAAGGATACAGCTAATGCAAGTTCCTCCTTCCCACATAATCTCCTCTCTGTTTATGGAGGCAGCAGGAGACATGGGCTGACCTGTCAGGTCGCGTCGCCTGTACTCGGGATACAGATTGTCCTCTGCAGTATTTTCCAGGGCTCTGCTCAGGCTGCCTTGCAATGGCTCAAGTGTGGGCTGTCTCCGTTGAGGGCTGATGCTACCATCTAGCAGATTTTGCAGCTGGGATTCCCTTTCATACCCCAGCTTCTCGTTTGCTCGCTTCGTCTCCTCCTTCCAGGTGTTGCAGCCTGTTTTTTCACCTTTCTATTTGTCTGATCCCTCCGGCACCTCTGGGACAACCTCCCTCAAGTTACAACCTTCACGTCTCCTCAGAAAGTGCCCAAATTTCAAAAAATGCCTGGGCACCCAGCATCTTCCCTAGGGACTAGTGAAAGCTGGTTAGTGCTTAGCACGTGTGAATCATGGTCTATTTTAGACACTTAAACATGGACTTTAATCCTGGTCTATTTTAGACACTTAAACATAGACTTTAATCCCTAGCCTCTAGTTTTATAAGACTGGGCTATAATGTAGGACTGTAAAAGAATTCATTAAAGGAGTTGTCACAGTATGCATACATCGTCTCCGCAGTAAGTTCAACCCAAGGCTTTCTGTGGACATCCTCCCTTTGCCCCTGTTCTCTCTGACGGTATAGAGTATGCAGCTGTTTCCACTGCATGTTCATGTCTTCAGCAGACAGCAAAGTTGCAGCAACTTTCTAATTAGCCTTTGATTTGCCCCTGGGCAATGTGCAGACATGTCATCCTTGAAGTACAAAACCAAGAACGGCCGTGTTCATAGGCATCTTCTGCCACTTTCTCATGCCGACGGAGCAATCTCATCTGTCAGCTTGCCAGTGGGCTCAGGTCACCAGCTCAATGTCATGTTTTTCTGGACTGCCCACCCAAAAGTACAGCTACTGCCATGATTTTTATGTGGACCTGTTAATGTTATGTTACCAGAGCAATAGCCAATGCCATGGAAAGAGGCACTCCTCACGAATGCTTGGCACTGACCCTGTGTTGGATCAAGGTGTAACCAGTTACAGCCAATGTTTAAAGTTCAACGAGACCAGTTCAGTCCTCCGTTTGGAGGATTGCTCTTTGCTGGATGGTCCTTCATGAACAGCGAGCTAAAGGATCAGGCAGTTCTGCTGGAAGTTGCCTCTCCATGAATTGCCTCTCGATATTTGCTCTCCGGGCTAGTCAGGGAGCCTCTGGGGCAGTTTCTCTTCAAGCAGATTTTGAGAAGATGTTTATTCTGCAGTTGTCACAGCCCAGGCACCTTTATACTCGGAGCAATACTGGACTGGCATTTGGAGGTGGCATCTCTGCTCCTGCCTCGGCTAGTGACATGGTGGGCGATCCTACCTCACTGCCCCTAGTAGCCATATGTAATACGGGGATTTTGATAAAGTTGTTGCCCAGCTGTTCTAAGGTCTGCTAATAGGAAGGGCTGTAGCGTTTGTAGGCAGTCTGTGCTGTGCGAATATATGTCCACATCCCATAATACAGTGACTTTTTTTAATGCAAATGGACACCACCCAATTCTTAGGGGGGTTTTAAAAATGAAGCATAATTCTGTCTGAGTGGAAGTTCTTCAGGCTCAAAATCCTATTCCCATGAAAATTAATGGGAATTTTTCCTCTGGCTTTCACAGAATCCAGATCTGGCAACCCATGAATGCAGATCTGTCACATTTCTTTCTCTTTCTTCATTAAGTTACTGTGATTTTTTCCTGGGAATCAGATTAGTGAATTCTCATTTGACCGAATACCTCTCTGAGGTGCCTCAGTGAGGCTGGAACATTTCCTGTGGCTAGCGTATCCGCTTCAATATCCTTCAAACTGAATGTCACAGTCCTTAACCGTTGAAACAGGCTTTTCTTTCACAGCAGCAGAATAGCAAACCAGCCTGGATAAGATGAGAGGGACACCATAAATATTACATAGGGTCTGAGGCATTTGCTGTAAATTCAGCAGGAACTCTTCCAGCTTCCCACTGGGAGAGATTGCTTGGGAATAGAAAACTCTGGGGTTTATAATAACTTCTTAAGCGATATTGGGATTTTTAACATTCCATATTACACAACAGGAAGCGGAATCTTAATAGAAACGCTGAACACACTTGCCTTTAATAGGAAACAGAGTCTGTGCAGGGGTAGAGGAATATTTAAAATATTCTTCCCCTTCCCTTTCTTTTTTTTGGAAAAAAAGAAAACTTATTTTAGATCATTTTTAATTTACTGGACTTTTTATACTGAGAGATTGAAGGAAAAATCATGCAGGGTAGGGGGTGAGAGTCCACGAGAGCAACCTGCTGTCCTCTACAGACCGGCTGGTCCTCACTCCGGTTCTCTCAGCGTCGAGGGGGCTGCGATGGGAAGCACTTGGCCCAGTGAAACGATGCGTCTGAAGGGTGCCATTACTCACTTCAGCTTTGTATTTGCAGATGCACAACTCTTGTCGAGCTACGACTCCAAGCTGAGCTGGATCCAGACGGTTTTCCAGACGAGTGGGACCTCCTAAACTTCAGGCCAAAGCAAGCGGAGTTTTCCCCTTTCGGAATGGGGGCTCGCTCCGCACTTCGCACTGACGTCCCGGTGTCTGGTTTTGTTCATCCAGAATACGAGTCTAGGCAAAAATCCCAATGGGAAACGCATGCGCACATAAAGGGAGCCGAGTGCTAGTTAACGTTGCAAGCCAGACTTCTGACGGCTCGTTATTCTGGATGTAAAAAAGGCAGGCAGAAAGGTAGGGCCTTTCCCGAAAAAGCGGTTCCATACCTTGGTAGAAAAATGCCAAATATGTCCCTTTCCCATTTACCCGGGCGAGAAACCATGGTCGGTGCAGTGTGTGTAGCAAAGCGCCGGTGGTTCCTGCCTCGTTAGCAACCCGCTTAGAGAGACTAGCCGGTTTATTCACTAGGATCCTAATTCCCCGAGACACCGCAGGCAGCGCTTGGCCTTGGGCTGCCGCATTCGGCGGTCAGGGGGGTTGCCCGCTCGTTTGAGGTTAGGCATGTGGTCGGGGTGGTTTTGCCGAGCAGCGTTTGCCGGCCGTGGAGGCAACGGGAGGATTCCCCCTGCTCCTGACCCCGGAGGAACTATCCTTGTACTCCGGCATGCGAGAAGTGCCCGGACCGTTACATGTTTTCCTGCCTTGCAGCTGAGAGAAATTCCTTCCAGCTGATGTTGCTTTTTTATGCAAACCACAGGGTACAGGAACTTGAATCAAGCCCAGCTCTTTCACTTGGAGGTAATTTGCGGCTGTTTGCTGGGGTCGGAGCGTAGGACGGGGCTCGAACTTCTCCTTCCCCGCGAGCGAGCGGCCGGTGAGCAACGCTTGTGAGTAAGCCTCGGCAGATGTCTGCGCAGACGAACGTTGCCCCCGCCCCGTCTGAGCCACGGACAAAGCGATCCAAAGAAAAGCCGAGGTTTCCGTGCAGCCGGGCGGGCAGGAGGGATGGAGCAAGCCTTGGCAGCGGAGCTCACCTCCGGCGGCAGGGAAGCGGGGACCGGAACTGGGGCTCCTCGCCTCACCCGTCTCTCACTTCCAAATTTAAGTGCGGGAAAATGTTTACAGTAAATCCAGGTCAAGCCCATGTCTGGGAAGGAATTTCATCTCCATCCACTTCTGTGTTTTAAGAGGCATTTTATAGCAAGCCGTTATTTATAAGTAGTTGGAAAGGGACTTGTATTTTAATAAATGGTTAATCAGGGGGTAGCGCCCAGCGGCTTGCTGTCACTAGCGTATATTTTTCCCGTCTGTAGCTCACTCGGGAAGCTCTGTTGACCATTTATGAACTCTTTACCCATCACGTACACACGGGACTGCACTGTAAAGGGTGACGCATGGCCGTGGGCCTGCTGAAGAGGCAAGGGAAGGATGAGGGGCTGTGTGTTACTGAAAAAATCCTGATGCTTGAGGGTCGAGTTTGGTCCTGGGCACTTCAGGATCTCACTGTGGAGCCGTCGGGCGGTGAGACGGGGCTTTGGGCAATGCCTTTGGGGGACGGGCTCTGATCTTACCGTCCTCAAGGACCGTCTCCTCCGCTTTTTCAGCCTTCCCCGAGGAAAACAGGGCAGGCAGAAATTTTGCTTTATTTTTGTTTGCCCGAGCGGTCATCCCCACAGCCTGGTACCTTTTGCGTGTGTTTGTAGTGATTTCCAGGCAGAGCTGTTGCGAATAACAACTAAACGGCAGCTGCGTTAGGTGGTAAGCTCCTGAAAAGAAGCTTTTTTCCCTCCGTACCAAGAGGGTTACATGCCGAGTTTGGATTCGGACAACCCTGCCAGCTCCTTGCCAGGCTGCCCCAGAGCAAGTTTGGAGGGATGGTGCTGCAGCGGAGGGAAGACTGTTTCCACATTTAAAAAAAAAAAAATTATAAGAACGATGCTATGGTGGGAAATAGCTATAGCCAGTTCGCTTGGTGCCTGTTACTTTCTCCGTAAAGCAGAAGCCACCTCCTTGCGTGGAGCTGGTTGGCGGTGGCCGTGGGGCACAGGAGTCCTTTCTCCACCCCGCGCCTGAGCCGCGGAGTCGGGGCCGGCGCAGCTGGCAACGGGCTTTGCAGGCCGGCAAGAGGGGGTGTTTTTGCCTTGCCGAGGCAGTTCTGAAAGCTGCCGGACAAATGAAGTCTCAGAAGAGCTTTTCTGACATTAATAGCTTTCTGTGGCTTCTATCCTGAGTCATATTGTAAAAGGCCAGATTTTCACAGGGTGGGTAATAAGGTGAAAATCAGCTCTTACTGTGATTTGTCAAGTCTAGTCTCCCCCCCCCAGTTTAGTCCTGTCCCCCACTGCCCCTGAGCACTGAAATCATCTCTAGTCCTGCTAAAAACTCTTGGTTTAGCTTCCTGCTTAAAACTGCAATTTTAGATCTGGGTATAAATAGACACAAATAGCTCAAAGCAGCTATGCTGAGTGACATTAACTGGGAATAAGGCCCAAACGTTTGATTGCTCCTTTTCACCTCTGCCGTCCGTCCTGCGAGCACAGACCCACAGGCGCACGCGTGTGCGCACACGCAGGGGCGCTTGAAAAGGATTTGGGAACTTAATCTCCACCGAAACCTATAGGTTTCAGTCTGATGTGTAAATCGAGCTGTCGGTTTGCTGCTTGGTTCTGTAAATGAAATGAAAAGCCCGTGCCAGGATCCGTGCGTAGCCCCTTGACGGCCTTTTCACGGGACGCTTTGCGAGAATACGAAAGTCTGCGGATTAATGTGACGACCCACCAGAAAGGCTGCGTGTTTGTCATTCCTTCCCCGAGATTTTTTGCATATGGTATTTGGAGGAGGAGCTGTTTTCCAGGAGGGCTTTTTTTTTAAGGAAAGAAAAAAGGATAATTACAACCTGGCAAAGCCTTTTGGAGCGAAAGGGGAAATCATCTCCCGTGAGCCCGCCGCGAGTGACTCAGCCCTGCCGTGTCCCGCAGGAGGGTCTGGATGTGTGCCCCAGCCCCTTCTGCAGGGAGGGCGGCCGTCCTGCCCCTTCCCAGCCCGAGCCCCCTCGGAGGGGGGTGGCCGCGCTGATAGGAAGCAGGCGAGGGAGGCGGGGGGCTGCTCCTGCATTCCTTTCCAATGCCCGCTGGAAAGTCTCCCTAGGGAAGGAAACTGCTTACGCAGCTTTAGCTGCCGCACGTGGGCTTCAGCTCGCGCGAAACCCTATCTGCTGCTTCTCCGCGGCATCCGCCGGGATGAGGCAGCCGGACGGGCAGAGCCCTGCCAAAAGCCCGGCAAGCCCCGAGAAATGCCCCCGCCGCCTGCGTCTGTCGGTCCGGGCAGGCTGGGAGGAAGAGGAGGAGGAGGAGGAGATAGTCCTCTGCAGGCTCAGGCCTCTTGGAAACCCTTGGGGCTTCAAGCCTTGCTAGCAAGGACGGCAGCAGCTTGGAAATGCCTCGCGCTTCATCAGGAGACGCGTCGGTAGGGTTAGGGGGTCCGGTCCCCCGCTCCGCGTCTCGGTGCTGCTGATGCAGCCGGCCGTGGGACTCGGTTTAGGCTGAAAACCAGCTGGGGTCTGGTAAAAGAGCAGCTCGCAGTCTCCCGAATCAGCATTTCGAAGGCCAGATGTGCTGGGTTACCCGCCCGCCCGCCCCCACGGCGTGTGCGGGTGTGAGCACAGGCAGAACATACACACACGGATGGGTGTTAGCACACCCGCTTGCACCCCTGCGAAGCGTCAGCCAAAAAATAACTCACGCATTGCTCTGCCTGGCCCAGGCGCTGTGAGGCTTGCAGAAATTGCCCCCCTCCCCTCCTCCAGGAGCGGGTCGGAGCTGACACAAAGCAGCAATAACCCAAAATTTCCCAGCTGTTGCGTCTGGCCTTTGCAAAAGAGGAATGCCTTGGTAGGGAGCCCGAAACCGTACTCTTTCCCCTCGGCGCTGCCCGAGGGCGCTAGCATTAAAAGGACGCAGGAGAACGGATTTAGTGTCAGCGAGGTGCTCGTAGCAGCAATGTTTTTTCCGAAGACCTGCGGAGAGGTGAACGCTGGGGAGATGCGGGGTGACCATCGCTAGCCCTGTTTTCCTGCCCAGGACGGCACTGAGAGCCGCTTGCAAGAAACACACGAAGCTCCCGAGTCCAGCGGCTGTGAGACATTAGTGGGGTTGGCTTGTAGCTCCTCATGGTTTGCTCAGCTCAGCGGCAGCCGGGCTGAGGAGACGTGGAGCAGAGCCGGGAGGTCTCGGGAGACGGCCGTGAAATAACAGCTCCTGCAGGAGCTGTCTGGCAGCGGGCGGGAGCTGCAAAACGACCCGCCGAGCCCCGCTCTGCCTCCCATACGTCTTTGGCGGAGACGTTTGGTATTTGGGGTGAGCCGTGGGGAAGATTTTAGTGCTTTTGTGGCGTGCTGCAGGTTTTCATCAAAATCCAGCGGTATTTCCTCTGTTCAGAAGTGGAAACAATCGAATTATACAGCTCCCCTTCTGTAGCGACGGAAACTATGCCAGTTTGTTGCAGAAATAGCCTCCCATTTTGCGTTTGGTTCAGCTACCAGGCAGGACAGAGCCAAAATAAAAGCACACCCCACGTCAGTCTTCTGCCTAGACCATAAGGCGTAGGGACGGAAGAGCCTCCTCCACCGAGGAGCAGGTCAGGCTGGTCTCGTGCTGCTTTTCAGAGCTGGGCTTGCACAAAAGCAGCGGCAGAGAAGACCCCAGACGTGGCCGTTGTCTCGTGAACTCTCCTCCGCTACCAGGGTTTAGGTTTTCTCACTGCATGTGGAGATTATACACTGTTTTTCTTCTTCGGAGGTGCAATCCTCATGTAAATACATGGCTGGAGGAACTGAAGCTTCAAGTAAAACGCAGGTAGCCCAGGATGCTGTTGCGGGAGGTGGACACGTGGTGTACCTCACCGTGAGGACGTTGAAGCCCCCGGCTTTTGCTGCAGCAGCACAAGCTTCCTCCAGCATATAACACTCCTGCAGCTATCCCCAGGGCGGTCAAAACCCATGTAGTTTTTTGACTTGGAAATTCATGGCTTGTGGCATCGTCTCTAGCCCACTAGGTTATTGGTAACGTGTCTTAAGTTGCAGGAAGGATGCTGCACAGATTTACGCTAAGCTTCATGCATCCTCTGACAAAAGCAAGACCGTGGGAGCTCAGAGCTTCTCTCCTTCCAGTCTGCCCCCAGATGGGCCACATCTTCCCTCCATCTGAGGACACAAACACGCAGCTATTCTGATGCAGACCCCTATTGTTCACAGAGCGCTTTGATGGTGGAAACCAAACTTTGTACTTGAAGGGCTTAAGTGGGTGCCACCGCAGACTCTGACTTCTAGCGGTACGTATGGCCCCCTTCTACGGTTTATTAGCTGCGTGCATAGTCATGCCACCGAAGTCAGATCTGTTAACCACAAGTCAGCACACAAGGCTGAAGGTTGTGATCTGGCCGTCGCGATAAAATTCTGAATAATCAGGATCTCAAACAGCTGGAAAGCGCCCTGGCATTTCCCCTACTAAGTGCTAGTTTAAAAGGCTTTTTTTCAGTAAACATATGCACAAAGAAAAATCAGGTGAAAAATGCTTAGGCTTGGTGAGCATTTTAGTATGAGATAAGTGTAAAAAATGGCATGGTTGGAAATGCAAAAAGACAAGCCATGATTAGTCTCATGGCGTTAACAGCGATTAGTTTGACTTTTTTGTAACAAATGCTGCAAAAATGAGCTCTTGGAAGAGAGAGTAGTCCAGTGCTTATTTTGGCTCTAAGAAACGTGTTTTTTGAGGTAAAGAGCACCTGCAGCTCCAGTTGCTGCTTGTAGTCGAAAGAAGTTGCAGCTTCTGCAGCCGAGCGGGCAGGAAGGGCTGCTGCGGTGGCTCCTACCTGCATCACGCCACCTTTTCAGTGCAGTGTCCCCAGAGCCGGTGGAGGCTGGGGATGACTAATCTGTGCCTTCTTACCTTTCTTAAGAGTATATTTTGGAACTTGCTTTCCAGTATCTCTGCGAGCGCGTTCGTTTGCACCATGCATCTGAAATTTTCAGGCCTTGCCACTCACTCGCAGCCCAGCTTGCATTTCCCGTTGTTCTTGCAGTAAGGAAAACTAAAGGCCTGGGGTCATCGTTAGTAGTGAACTTACATCTGTAATTGGAATAGAAAGAGCTAATTGACAATTAACGGTAAAAGATTAATCTACTGGCACAAGCTATTAGCAAGTCCATCAAGTGAATAGAGTGCCCTCAACCAAAGTTTGTAACCATCTCTATCACTTGCTATCTTTTTGTTTCTGACCATCAGTAATTCATACGTGTAGCATGTCTACAATGTCCAATACTTATTTCTCATTCAGCCATCCAGGAAGGTTCATCACTGAGATGGGAAGAAAGATTCACTAGTGCATCCTAAACTGGCAGTAGTTAGTTTGGATCTTTAAGTGGATCAATGTCTGCAGTAACTGGTAAGGCTGTGTAAGTAGAGGCACAGTTGGTGACACTGTAATTATAGTTACATTCCATGATGTTTTGTTTAAATTAACTTTTTTGCTTTTCCATTCTAAGTGATGTTGTAATGTTATTTTTATGATCTAGTCCTGTGGTTTCTAAACTAAGGCCCGCACAACACTGCAGCCTAGCTGTCCCGGAGCTGTCCGTGGACCGCACCAGGCGGCCCCCTCAGAGAGGCCCCCGCTTTATGTCCCACTGCCCCAGGACCTGGCACGCTGGATGTGCACCGCACAATGTGGCGGGGCCTGCTGCTGCTTAGTAGTTACACACATCCACAAATAAAGCGTATTTGGGAACCGCTAACTTACTACAATGTTCTTCTCAAAGGAATAAGGCTTTGTTGGTACTTTACATAAAATTAACCTAAGACATGGCCCTGGAGAAACAGGTATTTAAATGGTTCAGAAATAGCTAAAACCTGCTCCCTTAGCAATCAAAGGAGGTTTTGACACTGTTTTATTAAGTAGGATCATCCTCTATTAATTCAGATCATCCTCTGATGGCTGCTTTGGGTTGTGGGAGTTACGGTTATGGTTTCCACTGCTGTCTTTGAGCCACAGTTTGCTCCAGCTGTGTAAAATTCCAGCAGTCAGGTTTTCGGTGTTTGAGATGGAGACAAGCTGGGGAAATGGAGGTGGGATGGGATGGGATGAGGGTGGGGTGGGATGGGATGGGATGGGAGGCCCCAGGTGCAGTTTCAGCCTGTGGGGGCGGAGGGGGGGGGTGGTACCTTTCATTCCCCCCACCATGGAGCTGGTCTTTGCACAGTGTGTGGGGGTCTCGCAGACAGTCTTTCATGACTAATCCACCTAAAGCCTCCTCAAGCAGCCAAGTGAAGAGGTGGAAAGGGAGCCATGGCCCCTGTCATCTCTTCTTCGGGTATCCACCACGTTCATGGAAACGATTTCCTTACAGCTGATCCTGCCTTTGGGCAGGGAGCAGGAAAGGAGGCTAAGGGGGAAAGAAAATGAAAAACAACTTTTTCAGACCCCTTCTAGGCATAAGGCTGTGCTACGAGGAAGCTGTTGACCATGAAGGAAAGTGTAGAGGAAGACCTGTTCTTGGACGGAAAGCATAGGGTCAGCTGGCTCAGGAGTACCAGCACTGTGACCAAGCCTGAGGCCCCAGTGATGGCCTCTTGCTGAGCTTGCAAACGCCATCCGAGGTGAGTACCTCCTCTTTGCTTATGGAGGCTTTCCCAAAAGACCAAAATCACCTTCCCTCAGTGGATAAATTGTACTTACTATGGTAAGACTTCTTCATGCTGGTACCAAGGATGGTTATGCCAGCATCAACCCAGCTGGGAGCCCCGTGACAGCCGTTCCTCCCTCCAGAGCTGCAGCTGTGGTGGAAGGACATTTGTGGGGGAGGATGCTGTAGCAAAAAACATTTTTAATATGCAAGGAGTGCACAGCGTGCTTTTATAAGCAGAGACTATGCATAGCTCCAGAAAGGTGTGAAACTCGTCTGTGTACATTTTTGTACACTTTTCAGACAGGTTTCTCTGCATATGTGCGTTTCTCTAGAACTCCTCCAGCAATGCTTTCCAATGTTTGAAAGCTCAGGGGAGGTTTCCATAAGGTACCTACGTTGGAACTGGCCAATTTGGAGAGCCGACACTACAAAATTTGGAAGACTGTTCCCACTCCATATACACGCCAGAATTGTTTGTATGTAAAATGAATAATTGTACACACACACACACACACAAAAAGTACTTGCAAATTAAGGAGTCCAGGGGAGAAGTTGTCGTCTTGAAATAATTCAGAACACAAAGAACGACACAAATGAAAACCATCAGTTCTCAGTTAAGTCATCAAGTCTATCGTAGCCACTTCTCCAAAGACTGCTTCGGTGGGGTAGCTAGGGACCTTCAGCTCACTAGGGCATTGCAGACTGTCTTTCTTGTTAGAAACTTCTATAAAGTGGAGCCCTCTGATGCCGCAGGGGTGCTGCGGAGTACGATGCCTGCTGCGTGTCCCCCACTAATGACATCTGTGTGTTACAGATAGATTTGCCTCACAGAGATGCCTCACGTTAATTCCCATAACAAATACTGCCAAAATGAATCAAAATGCAAACTGAGAAAAGCTCTTCACAAAGAGCTCACTCTCTGAAATGTAGATTTCTCCTCTAATAGGCTGGCCGTGTGTTAGTAATATCAAAGACAGAGTTTAAATATTATACATTCATTCCCTTTGATGACTTTTTCAGTAACGGTATAGCTTGTCTCACATCTGAATTCGTTGTCTCATTTATACAGCATTTTCGCCGTGCTGTGTGGTTCGGACCCTAAGGGCAGCCTTTCTTAATTCGCTGAGTCGAAGGCCTGCCGGCACTGTGACGAGGGTGTTCCCTGAACCCGCAGCGCTCAAGGTGTCAGCGGGTACCAGTGTTCTCCTTGCCGCCGTTTCACTGTCCCTGGTGGTAATCCTCCACGGATCAAACAGGAGGACAGGGAGGCAGCTTTGGGGAGGTGGCAGATGGGAATGATTGCAAAGTCTTGGGGTTACCCAGCTTTCAACAGGGAATCGGAGGCAGCATGATCGCTGCAGTCAGTGTGGTGTCCCGGACCTGCTAAGCATCCCGGTCTCTGGGATGCGCTGAGTGCAGATGGTGAATATGCAACCAGAGGAGGCATCTCCAGGCTGCTGTCTTTCAAACACCCCCAAACGTTCAAGCGCATCGTGCAGGAGCCAGGTGCACCTCTGAGCAGGCGTCGCAGGGATGACCCGGAGCAGAAGAGCAGGGACAGCTCGTTTCTAAGCCTGCCGTAGCGCTGGTTCCCCGCCAGCCCCTACGGTGCCGGAGCTGGTTTCAGAGGGCATGTGCTGGGCTGCCAGGTGGGCCACCAGGCTGGGCGACGGGGTGAAGCGACGCTGTAAAGCCAAGTAGCCTTTGGCTTCCAGAAGGTTTTGGTACGCTGGTGTCAAAGGTTTCGACTATCCCTGTCATAGTAGGTGAGTCTCTCGCAGGCCTTAATGCATCTACCTTCCTCAGACCCCGTATTTCAGTGTGGAAATGGTGGTAGAGGGTCTCTTACCTAGGGGGACCTTGCTGTAAGGGACGTGATGTTTACGGCATTTATGTCTCTGTTCTGTCTCTTAATTCCCAAACCTTTGTCCACCAAAATATGCTTGGGATGCTTCCTTAGGGGACAGCAAGGCTAATTTCTAGGCCTACCGTTGAGAAAAAATATCCGGCTGTGAAAGTTTTCTGTTTTTTCAAGCTGACGGACGAGCCGACTGCTCTGCCTTCCCTGTCTCCGTTCGCTTTTGGAGTGAGCGTGTTAACGTGGGGCACGAGCCAGATGTAACGTCATCAAAATATACTGAGCCTGATCCCCTGACGCTCACTTTCCTCTTCTGCAGAGTGTGGCACGGTCGTGCGGCCAAGACCACCAGCATGTCTCCTGTCTGGAGCTCGAGCCAGCGTTTAAGTGTTTGTGTACATCACCACTGCCGTCCCCATCCACGGAGGAATGGACAAAAGCGTCGCTTTGAGACCCGCTTCTCTGCCGCAGGGAGCGTGTTAGTAAGGCTGCGGATTAGCAATCTGGTATTCAGAAGCATCATCGTATTTCCCCCCAGCTCCAGGAAGCTAGTAGTGGTAAGGAAAGTCTGAAGCCCTGGCTTTGGTTCCTTTCTGATTTTAAGATTAGATACTAGACTGTGAGTCAAGAGATTTGGTGGCTGGTCCTTAGCTGTATTGTAAATATTTTCCATTTCCTCTGGCCAGCTCTTGAAAAAGGCCGGAGCCATGACCCCGACCAGGATCCCCAGGCGCTGTCAAGTCTGCGCTGCGCTTCTTTGCCTCAGGGAAACTCTGTGATATTGGTGAATTCCCAGATTTTTTTGATCTTAGGGCACCATAATACTGATAATCAGAGGACCTGGCTCTAAAGGTCTTTTGCATGGAAATATTTGGCATTTTTTAGACAAATACCTTTTGTAGTAGTGCCAGCTACCAGCGCGGTAAGCTTCAGCAGTGCTTACTGAAGTGTCCGTTAGTTTACATCCAGGGATTTTCCAAGGCCAATGTCGTCAATGTTTGCAAAGTGTTTTCTGAGCATGGCCAAAAGGAGGGGCATAAATGGCAAATTGGTAGTTTACAGTAAAGACTTTTTCCAGAGAAGCTTTTCAGGGGGAAGTGAGGATACGCCTTCCGCGTGTGAGGGTCCCAGCCAGCCTGAGCCACCCTTGTTTCAGAGGCTGTGCAGATATGCAGTAAAGCAAAATTCAGCTCTCCTCACCTCTAGAGCTGCTGCAAAGGGCACGTTTATCGCGGGAGTCCCAGGAACCGGGAGCCTGCGGTCCAGTCCAGACAGTTTAGCACTTCTCAAGCTCTGTGTGAGCTTCAGCTTTCAGTTCATTCAACGTTAATGCTAAACGCTGTAGAAGCCACCAAGTCTCTCCCCAGTGGATTTTCTATCAAAACTATTTATTTTACAGGTTCTCTCTGTTCCCAGATATAGAAGTGTTGGAAGACATTTGGCCGGGCTTGTTCAGAGCTGGGCCCTTGCTCACGCACAAGGTTCATGAACCTTCGCAGCTCTCCAGGTGAACTTCGCCTGACTTTCCCATGTACAACCGAATCCCAGCCCAGGTCAGTCCCATCTGGTTTCTCTTCTCACTGTGAGCATTTTTTTACAGCTCCAGTTTTAAGGACCTGAGTGTGAGACAGACACAGGACTCCCATAAACGCAGGGAATAGCCACGCTAATAGTTGTGCCTCGCATTTGTTGTATCTGATGCTGAAATGTGTTTCCCTCCAGCCAATGCTGGAGTCAGCGTGATGAGAATTAGTAGCAAAGCAGTGGGAGGGAGAGAAGGGGAGGGGGTTCGGGTCATATGTTGAAATAATTCCGGCGAAGTCTGATTTACGCCAAACCTTGCACTATTTCTGTTTGGTCTAAGGCATCAAAAGTTTGCACGAGGACCCAGAATGATGAGGGACGTAGCTCAGTTTGTTCTGAAATGACCACAAAAGGGCAAAGACCTTGGCTAGAAATGTACAGTATAATGCACAGTATCCGAAGCCTGCCAAAAAGACAGAATTAGACAATTCTCTCATGCTATTTCCTTATAAGAGCCCAAAGAGGCGGCGCGTTATGTCAAGAAGCATGAGTCAATCCTCCGAGGAAGGTGCTCGAATGGAAACCAGATCGAAGGCGGGCTCTGCGGGCTGCGCCGCTGCAGGTCGCGTCCTTGGAGTGAGAAGCAGAGGAAGGGAGGAAAAATGGGATCGGTGACAAACGAGGTGATGGCAGCGTGTCACCCACGGCGGTGTTTTGGCCCGGCCCGGCCCGGCTTGCAGCGGCGCTGCTGGAGCGCTCTTCCCGCGAAGGCTGCGTCAGCACTTTGCTTAGCTTATCCCCCGGTTTATTATTTGCCCTCTGGGCTGAGGCTGAATTTTCTAGGAGTTAACCTGGCAACAGTTCTCTTCATAAATTTTCAGCTGGTGTGGAGCGCGAGAGTTGTTTAACCCCTCGCCCCGGCTGCCTTCGTCCTCGCTTCTCCTACAAGGCAAATTTTTGGAGTGCCTGGGGACGCCAGGCCCTGCAGCAGAGACGGGGGTTTGCACGCAGCTCCCCGTCCTCGGAGACCGCTCCGCGGGCTGAAATTCTCTTTGGCGACTGCCCGAACCGGGGGGTATTTCGGGGGAGTTCCCAGGTAGTCTGCCCGTGAGCAGCCTGCGCGCCGAGGGAGTGTGGCGCAGTGATTTATGAGTGCAAGCAGTTGAATTATCCTGTCTGAGAAGCCGGAATAAATTCATCTTCTTATCCAACTCAGTCATGAAGTAAAATGCAATAGCTTAAAATCCCCTGGCTTTATGATAGGGGACGCATGGAGTCAGCTTCCCTAGTGCTCATTTATCCATGATAACTTGATCAGACCAAGCCGAGAGAAGGGGCTAGGTGCTTTTCTCCCCAGAGCTCTAACGTTACGTAGGTAGGAAACCAGAGCGTCACTCGCTACAGCGCTTAAACCAGACTCCGTGCCTGAAGTTTGGAAGGCAGTAAATATGTCACCAGTTCTTAAAAAGTCCCCTGGGAACTACATACCAGGAAGCCTAACTTCTGTGTCAGACAAGCTGGGAGAGATGCTGGAATGAGTAGGCGCTTGGATAGAGCTGGCAGCCCGGGGAGGAGTTAACGTGGCCTTTGCAAGGACAAATCACACTTTGCAAATCTATTAGAGCTATTTGAAGTGTCAAACAATATTTAGCTAAGGGTGAGCTGGCTGATAGAGTCGGAAAGCTTTTAACAAGGTCCCTCACCAGAAGTTTTTTAAGTAATGCATTGTCATAGAGAGGAGGGGAAGATGTTTCATAGATTACAAATTTGTTAGAAAACAGCAAACAAAGGACAGAACTAAATCTTTGATTTTTTACAATGGAGGGAGGTTACCAGTGTGGGTCCTGGGGTCTGGAGCAGGGCTGAGGCTATACTTATTACTACTCTGGCTCTTACTATGGACGGGTCTGTGAAACATTGGCTCAATATTCAGTGGAGAACAAAAAGCAGGAATTACTACAAACCAATAGCGAGCAGCGCTGAAAGCGCTCGTTGTGACTATATAAATCCTCAGTGCAGGGATTCTCTGTGCAGCCCTATCCATCTTTTCTCGTGAAGGATAGAGCAGAAGGAAAGATAAGGAGGAGGAAAGCAAGTGAAGAAGTGAGTGCCTTGCAGGGATGTGAGAGAGGGCTATAAAATTGCAGACGGCATGGAGAAGACAACATCTGAGCTCCTCCTCAGGGACTGGAAATGCAAGTGGATTCAGCATGATGACACTTAAGCTAAAGGGCCGAGCTTGCACTGAAATGCTTCTGGGTCTCAGCAGACCACCTCTGCCCAAAGGAAGGCAGTGAGAAGCTCGGGGCATTAGTGTCTTTTTATGCACAGCTACGGGACGGAGGCGGCCGCCCAGGGAGCAGGTGCGTGCTTTAACCTTGACTAGTTCTAAAATCAACCCACCCTCTTGGCTGGAAGCTCTGATTCTGGTATATAAGTTTGGGATTTGCTTGAATCTGTGCCCCGGCAGTACTTACTTTTAATTTCTGAAACAAAACTCCATTCGGACTAGGTAAGGTTATCCACTGCTGCTCTGGCAATGGCGGTTTAAACTCTCACCTAAGATCCTGGTGGGAAACTTTCCCTGGGTAAGCCTAAAATCACCCTGAAGTCCTTGGTCAGTCGCCATGTGGACGAGCCTCGGCTGTGAACTGAGGGCTGTTGGCTTTTAGAGCAATAAATGAACCATCTCTTGTGACCAGTCTCACCATAAAACTCCAGTGAGGCAAGCAGCAGTTCGGTAGATCTTAAAAGGGGATGTGATCATGAGGGAGCAGTTTTGGGTTGTGTTTGGGGTGGAAATAGTGAAGAAACACGGTGCAAAAAGCGTGGGCTCTCTTTCTGCTGTGCAAAGGGTTCAAGCTGTTTTTATACTGCATCACCTACATCACTGTTTACAGCAGCTCAGCTGTGTCCCTAGATACCTCCAAAGTCTGCCACATGTTTAGTATTTTACAGAGATTTTCTAGTCCTTTTAACAGAAGAATTTTGCTTTTCAAATGAGAAAACCTACACCATTTCACCATCAGCGACCACAGTCGTGAAATACAGAGTTAAATGGCCAGGGCGAGGGGCTGGTTTCCGGGAAGCAGGTACTTCAGAGCTGCGGAGGAAGGACACCCAAATTATGACCTAAGCCTGAGCGCTGAGGTTGCGCGCAGGAAGGTGTCCAGCGCTTGCTGGCGAGTAGCTCGCCTTGGTCCCTGACCGGGATGATTGCATGTTAAAGTTATTGCCGTTCCCAGATATCCACCACGCAGTAGAAGTCAGCGGCCAAAATCAATTAGGGATGATCACATCGCACCGCAGAAGGCGAATTTACTGTCAATCTCCTGTTGGGCAACCGTCCTGCTTATTAGCTTATTGAGGAGGTGATAGGAACAGCTACGGGTAAAGAGTTCATGACAGATTATTTATGCATCAGATTTCCTCCCATTCAATCTGTTTGCGAGTTGGCCTTGACTTTCTAATTTCTCTGGCACAGCTCGTTTGAGACGAATCCATTACGGCCTTTTGATACGTGAAACAAGGGCTGATTTTTAACGATTCTTAAGTCTTTCCATCAAAAGGTGTCAAGGGGGCCTGAATCGCGACAGGGGTGTCTTACAGAAGCAGGGGTTTGGGATCCAGCAGGTTTTGGATCAAGGCTGGATCCGATTGCTCCTCTGCGGTATCACAGCCCACCGTCGTATAAATGATTGGTGAGGATGTGCTGTGCTGTGCTGCCCTGCTCAGGGGTGAGCAAAACTCCTGGCACCTGGGGAAGCGCAGCTGGGAGAGGCTCGCGGGTGGGCTAGGCAGCTTCTGCTGGTGGTCTGGGGAAATTACTGACCAGACAAGGCCACATCTCAGTTTTCTAGAGTGTCAGAGTTTGGGTCTTTTTGATGCAAGTCTGGTCCAACGTGAGGAAGCATAGTTACCCCTTCCAGGGATGTAAGGGAGCAGCAGACTGTCTGCAATGTGTATAAAGCTCAGGGTCGCCCTGACCTGAGCTCTGAGACTGCCCAGAAAGGGTCCGTCTCTGTGGACAGCGTGTTCCCAACTGCATGAACCCCGTTCAGGGCTCTGCTCCATCCCTGAAGGCGAGAAGGGGCTTGGGCCGGTCCCGGAGAGGCAGATGGCCCGAAAGCTTGCTTGCATGGTGCAGGCCACAGCTGTGAAGAGCAGGAATTGTGGCTGAGGCCACCTGTCCTGGCTGTTAAATATATAGTTGATTCAGCTGTGCTAGGTCCAGCTCTCTCTCGTACCCTTCTCCACCACCCATTAGGGAGCTTGTCCCTTAGGGTGAGAGCTGCACCCTGGGTCCTGCTGGTTCCCAGGAGCTGGCCACGAGCAGAGGGAGGAAAGTTGTGCCCAGATGATACAGTCATSACCCTCCCTTGTAATGGCAAAGGGATCCCTGAGACTCTCTAGGAGCTGCGGTTTGTAACAGGTATTTATCGTCTTACGGCTGTTGGTGTTTCCTTCTGTTGCGCTGGGCTTGGCGGTGGATGCTGGCAGCTGTGGTGCGTGGGCAGGCTGGCTGGAAGCTGCTCCATGCCTCTTCGGGGAACTGGGGAGGAGTAATCCCACCTTTTGGTGCTCATTTTTCCCTTTTGAATATGTTAACTGCTGGTAACAACTTGGGGGGTATCGCGCGCGTGTGTGTGTTACTGCCGGGGTAGGTGTTAGTGATGGCCCACCACCAGGAGACTGGGCCATTTTCTGAACGGGGAAGTTGTCAGCAGGATTTAAGAGGGAATAGAAAGGGTCCTTGAGAATTCCCGAATCCTACTAAATCCGTAAGTCCAGCTCGTGGGAGAAGCAAGCTCCCAGGTGTTGTGGTGAGGGATGAGGTTAGGAAGATGGAAAGGGTTGCTTGGACAGCAAGCCCTCCTGCAAGGGCAGGTAGGCTGCCCAAGGTCCCGTAAAAAGGCTTCGCAATGGCTTTTGCAGGAGTTTCTCTGTCAGGAAGCGATGAGACCTTGCAGCCTGATTGCTAAAACACACACGGGCTTGGCGCAGAGAGGTTTTGGGTGTTGTGGTCTTCAGGGCATCACCGCGCTCGGCAATATAAAAATCGCTCTCTCTGCTGACTCACGCTCTGCTCCCTGGAAACTGCAGCCCTCCTGGCAACCCCGTCCTTTCCGCCCTCCACCCTGGCGTTTCTTTCCTTGACAGCACTTTTTCCGATTGCTTTTGTTTGCTGAAACTGCATCCAAGAGACTAGAGCTTGCTCAAGGCAGTGCTTCCTCTCCCCCAATCCTACTGGGAACAGATGAAAGATTAGAGAAAAGTATGCCCGTGTGGCTGGAAAAAATGTTGCCGGATCTATAGCTGTCCGTGAACTGTCATCTTGCACACGTCTGCCCATATGCAAGGCAGACATGAATGCTATTTCCCAAATTATTCCTGTAAAGCTGCTTGAAAAGAGTTAGAGCAAGAGTTGTGAATGCTTCAAAGTGACTTTTCTTTTCCAGAAAGCTTTAAAACTATAAGGTTTAAAACATTCAGATGCAAAACAACTTAGATTTTTTCTCTAAACAGTATTATTTGGAGGGGAGGATGTCTATGGAATTAATGTTTTTACTTGTTGTAAGATGAAGCTGAATCCACTATAACAGTTGCTAAATCAAGACCTCTGATACTTTACCACTTTAAAGGGTTTTTTTTTTTCTTTCTGTGTTATTCTTGGGGCAAGCTAATGTGGAAAGTGCTTTGAGCATCCTTGGAACGTGACGTGCTCAGGGCAGAAAAGAATTTCAGGACCTAGTTGTATTTCCAAAATCCTCATATACATCATCTCTTTTTCTTTTTTTCTTTTCCCTCCTCCGATCCAATCTGGTCTTAATTACCTATTCTAGGCACTGACTGCTATTTCCAAAATAGCAACCCCCTTGGAGGGCTGAAATTCCAGTCCCGAGTCTGTGACCCCAGGAATATCCGCTGGGAAGCAGTAGGGTGGATAAGTGGCTGGGGAGGCAGGGAGGACCATTAAGTATGTAATATTATTAATGTTTCTTTTTTAAAAAAGAAAAAAGAGAGAAAGCTACAATAATAATTAACTCACCATTACAGCTTTACCCTGACTGTTTTCCCTTTTTTATGAGATGTTCTCCTTACTGATCTGCTAGTTGCTACTTAGCATCCTGTACTTATGACAGCTTTGAGTTGCTTTTTTCCCCAGCTTCTAAAAACCCTTCTTTAGTACATTGTTGTTGTTTGTCGTCGTTATTAGTGTTGTAATGGCAGCAATGGTTATTGTCATAATCAGATTAACAGACCATCTGGGTTATCTTGGCTTTAGCAAACGTAGTGACTAGTTCAGAGAGCTGAGTTGAAAGCATAATGTGTCTTGGGATTTGGACGAGGAGGATATAAGCCTATGTTTTTCCCAAGGATAGCAGGTCAAAATGTGAATTTGGTCACACTTCTCTGTGTGAATCAGTGTTGGCCACTCTCAAACTGATTAATTTTTTTCCGTATCTGTTGTGTATCTATCTATATTTGTTAACCCCCCTTCTCTACCTTATGGAGTCATGTAACTATGTAAGATTTGGGGGGGAGGAGGGGAGGGTTGTGTTGTCCTCAGTTTTGTAGAGAAATCATGACAAATACAAAACCAAACTGGAAATGCCCAATGTGTGATCAGGCGGAAAAACCAATTCCTTCAAAGCCTGGTGTTATCAGTAATAATCCTTCACAAACGCTCTCCTAATAATGGCTGGAGATGATGTTCATCCAGTAAATAGGATGTTCAGCCCAAAGAGTTGTTTGCTCACCGGACTATCATGGCTCTCTGCTGCTGCAAGCACGATGAGTCTCTTAACTCCAGCTGCAATGAGAAAATGGTATTTGCCAAGGCGCTGGCTTTTTGGGGAGTGAGATATGTGCCATAACACCAGTTGATAAGCCCGTTGCTTCCCTGAGCAAATGTTCCTGTGTGCTCTTTGGTGCTGTGATTTGCCTCATTGGTTTCCTGCAATAGCCCCTTTCTAGGGCCTGGAAATGATATCAGGCATCGGCGGTGGCTGTATTCCTTGTAGGATGCTCGGTATATGCTGATTTGCCTCTTAGTGCCATCAAAATAGTAGAGAGTGGGGTGAGTTTGGGGTTTTTGTTTGTTTTCTTTTCTTCCTGTGATAATTGAGATCTGTCATGTTGTGTTTGGCTTTTTACCTACCTGCCACTGCTTAGTTTGGTGACTAAATTTACATCCTGGTAGGAGAAAAAGGAGCACAAGCAAGAAGTGATCTGCTGACACTGTATCTTCTGCCTTGTCTCCACAAGGCTTCTCCTGAGAAATCTGGGAGACAAAGTGGGCCAGAACTGCAGTTTTACAACCTGATCATCTGTAAACTAATCAGCAGAGTTATTCCAGTTATAGTGTTTGGGTTAAGATGTTACCGCTCCTTCAGCCAAGGAGCGGCCATACGAGCGTGGTCTCCTTTCTGCGCAGAACAGATGGCTTCGTAAAAGCATCCTGGGGGATGTGCTCGGGGGCACGCACGGGACCACTGATGCGCTGCTGCTGCTCCCCAGGCCGGTCGCGATTCTGGTGCGACCGGGAATATCTGCCGTCCGCCTGCATCCGTTGCCTCTCGCTGAGATGCAGCCGAGGGTAGGCACCATATCGTTCAGTCTGCTTCGCACAACGCTTGGCAGAGGGGAACGAGAAGGGCGTCTTGGCTCTCTATCGGCCTCCGAAGTGCTAAAATAATACTAACCTCGTAATAAATCTCGAATTTTTATTGTTGTCTGACACGCCGCAGCTTATTTTGGCTCTGAGCACCTGTGAATTTGGACAGAAATGTACCAAGTCGTCAGTGCGGAGCAAATGAGAGCACCCGGCTTCAGTCTGTTCAGCAAGACGCAGCGATGAATCACTGCTTCTCGGTGGGAAGAGCGCAGGATTTCCTGGAAACAAATTCGGGCCTTGATGGAGCTGTTTGATCTTTAATTTATGTTTCGCTTTGTTTTCTAAGCAGCAATAACATCATTTTAAGCTATAAACAGACTGTTTTCCCTTGTCCTTTAAATGAGTCATTAATTAGTTCATAACATGGATTAATTACTGTCTGTGTACAATTAAAGGGCCATCTCTGTTTTATCTGCTATCCTCAAATGTGCTGTTGAGGCTTTACTTTCTAGAAATGCAACTGACTGTAATGAAAGGCAACCATCAAACCTACATGGGGCTGAGATACAGAAACGAATTACCCCCGCGTTACCGAGGAAGCCCTGCGGGCTGGGATCACAAGGAGTGCCTCGTTTTTTGTGGGAGGTTGGACCCCTGCCCACCTTGTTCACCACAAGCCACAACATGATCTTTGGGGAATTAATCTCGGTGTGGAGTTTATGGCCTGAAACTTATGATGATGCTTTGTTGGATTTAAGGGCTAAACAAATGGTTTGTCCAATTAATTGCTGAGATCTCAGTGATGGGTCTATGGGCGGTTTATCTGTATCATGAAGTGTGTGTGGTCATGTTTCAAGATGACAAAACAGGACATGTCATATATCCTCAAATAAGGTCAATGCTATTTTCTTGACAGCAAGTCAAGCGTAGCAACTTCTAGGAATGCATCCCAGAGGCCTGTGTTCACTGACTGGAAGAGCTGAACTGAAGTCCTGTTTTAAGATATGCGACTTCACCAGGTCTTCCAAGGATCACGGATGTTCTTTCGTTGCATCCTTCCTCCCTCCATGTGAGCCTGCTTGAATCTGCACCAAAATCTTCCAAAGTTACCCTCAATGCATGTGACTTTTGCCTTGGGCAGCAAGCACACTGCACTTAATTTCTGAGCCCCTGGAGACTGAAGCGTGGAGAGTTTGGGGGCTTGCTGCTGCACGTGGTTGGTGGGGTGGATGTGGGCTGCTGCGAGCAGAAAGCTTCCCTTGTAAGAGGAGAAGTGGCAAAGAGGCTTTTGCTCAGTGATTCTTGGCAGGTTTCTGTTACCAGATGGGTTCTTTGGAGCTGGATAACATTTAGCAACCTGCTCTTAGTCTTTCATACTCTTCCTTTCCTTTTGCTTCTTGCCACA
This sequence comes from Casuarius casuarius, assembly GCA_003342895.1. NCBI lineage: Eukaryota > Metazoa > Chordata > Aves > Casuariiformes > Casuariidae > Casuarius > Casuarius casuarius. The sequence goes on along the minus strand of PTFA01000009.1, from coordinate 159,734 downwards.
GCACGTTTCTGGGTCTCCTGTCCCTTGCTGGTGCTCCTTTTCCAACAGCCAGACTTAATCCAAATCAAATTCCTGTTTTTATCTTTAAGTACGAGGAGGGATGGAGGATAAAAAGGCAAGGACCCTTCTGTGTGCAGTCAAGAAAGCCACTTGAAACTGTGCGGAGGAAGACATGCTCTTTCCCAGGGTGGTAGTTGGGCAGGTGGATCTAGGCCAGAAAGGGCTGAGTCTCGGTGGAGCCATTAACCACCACTGCGTTGTGCGGCTGTGCAAGGCGGTAGTGGTGAGGGGCTGTTGCCTCTTCACGTCTCCTGGTAAATAAGCATCTGCCATACCCTATGGGCACGAGGAGTCATAGGCTTAGCACGGAGTGGTCCGGCCACCCATAGAAGGGGGTACCAATGAAGGTAGGCAGGAGTAACCCGTTACGGAAATGGCACATCCAATATCTTGCCTTTGACTGATCTGTGGTGATGGCAGTGTCTGCTGGATGATGTTAAAGCCCTTGGAGCTGCTGATCCTAGCTGGCAACGGACAGTGGGATATATCTGAGAGACTTCAGTAGGCATCAGGGCAGCTGGATGAGCCAGGTGTCCAGAGCAAGGCTCTCAGGAGATAAGTCCACACAGTAATGTCGCAGGGTTAGTAGGAGGCAAGAAAGCAGGAGCAGTGCAGTTCCTAGAGACACAACTGTCTCTAGAAAACCCAACAGTTTAAACAGGTCATGATACCTCAAGATTCACAAGCCTGGTGGCCACAGAAAGCTCATCAAAATCCCAGCTGTGAACAGTAGCATTAGTCAGAGCTTGCATATTTTAGTGCTTAGCGTATGTTTTGTTCTTCGTGGAGCATCATGTGATGTTGCTGTGGCCGTGACAAGCTTTGGGTGTCCTACACCCTTTTTGCCAGTGGGCGCATGCAGTCCGTGTGCAGCTGTACTAGTGCAGCAAGGCTGCATGGATCCCGCAAGCCCGGGGCTGTGCTGCTTTGCTGCTGTCATCCCACTTGGCTGTATTGGACCGTTGTGGCCCGTTGTTTGTTGCACTGAAAAATGTTTGTTTGCTTTTCCCTGCATGACCAAGTATGGTTCGATTCCTGTGCTGCAGGTGACTGGCTAGAACGGAGCCGCCTTCTCCTTTGCTGCCAGACTGTCTCTGAAGGGTTTGTTGTGGCCAGACGTGCTGCAAGTCGGACAAACCCAGGCCATGTGAGCAGGAAAAACCCCTCCTGCCCTTCCTGCTTCTAGCATCCCTCCCCTGGCCCTCTACAGCCGCAGATCAAGCAGGTTTTTGATGCTTTGCTGAAGTTGGTGCACACCCCACCCCAAGGGCCAGCTGAGACACATGTCTGAGCTGAGCACTTCACGTGTGCAGGTGTCTGCTAGGAGGCTTGTTTTTTGTGTTTTTTTGCATATGATCCAAGAGTTGACAGGCTGCAAGAAGTGAGGTGCTCTGATCTGTGTGGTCCTCGGTTCATGGAAGTTTTTCTCGGAGATGAGGGTGGGACTGCAGAGAGCTGAAGGAGCGAAGTCCTCCCTCCCCCATACCTCCTGCTGAAGGATTTGGTCATTGCTGTGGAGTGTAAAATGCTCAGGAGGTATTCAGATGGGATGAGCGAGGGGGCTGTGCTTGGGACAGTGCCCGGAGGGGGGGAGCGTTGAGAGGCGGCTGGGACTGCAGGGAGCTTTGGTTAGCAAGGAGGGGGCGTGGTGCTGAGCGGGGCAGCGGTCCAAGCAGATCTGAGACCTGGCCAACCACCAGCAGTGGTGGAAGCCTTGCTGCTAGGTGGCCATCAGCCCGTCCTGCCGGGGTCGGTCCCTCTGCAGGCCTGAGTTTCCCTTCCCGCTCGCCAGCCCCATGCACGTTCTGCTCCTCCGAGAGCTGATTGCAGCTTGCCCTTCGGGCAGAGTATTACACCAGCGTCAGCTGATGTCGTGATATCATTCCCAGATGCTTTTCCACACGCTTGGGATGCATTTAGCAGGTAAGGGAGAGCTGGCAGCTGCCGTGATTTGCAGAATGAAGACGCCTCTGCTCTCTTTGCCTCTTCAGAGCAGATGCCCAGCTCGTTTGACTCAGCTCCCCGCGGCTCAGCAAGCCGTGCTGACGTCTCTGCGTCCGCCCCTGGCTCTCGGCCTGCTCTGTGAGATGTTAATGCTGGCTTCAGTACCTGAGGTGTGGGATAACACTGGCCAAAGAGGGTCAAGGCATTGGAAGTGTTATGGAGAGCATTTACTGCCTCAGAGGTCTAGAGGCCACGGCTCTCCTCTGTGTGTGGGATGTAAGAGCATTGCAGGGAATGGAAGAGCTGTGTTTGGGGTGTGTTTTCTGCCGCTGTGTCGCAGGTGTCTTGGCAGAGGTACTGAGCTGCTCGAGTAGAGGTTGTGACCTAGCTGTCCTTCATAAGAGGCGTGCATGTTGCCAGGACTCGATACCAGCTCGGCCTCTGGTTATGAGTCCTGAATGAAAGAAGAGTCCCGGGAGCTGCAGAGCAGGCACTGGTGCCCTTTCTCAGATGCAGCTTCCTCCTCTTCCCCCTCACAATTTCTCTTTGCTCTAGAGAAACTAGCCTCAGGCTGTTAACCTGCAGCAAACGCTAGTGTAAACAGCCTGGTAGTGTGATGTGCGTTCCCCCCACGCCTGAGGCACGGACGATGTGAGTCTTTAGTCCCGGCTGCAGGCAGCCTGGTCTCTGTGCGATGCCCAGGATCGGCCAAGATGGTTGGTGTGGCCAACACTTGCTACTGCGTAGCTCGGTCACGTGAGAATGGTGCTTTGCTGCTCCCGTTCCCTGGCCAAGAAGGCATGAAAACCACATCCTTGGCTGTCCCGTTGTGCCTAAAGCAAGCTCCCAGTAGCTGGTGGAGGATGCGAGAGGTCTTCCAGAGAGTCCCAGTGGAGCTGAGTGCTTCCTGCTGACTCCGTGGATGTTCTTGCTGGTGGGCAGTGCAAACCCAGCCAGCTTCGACCCGATGTGATTCTCCCGAGCTGCGTGTGGGGCGTATGCACGTTACGGGGACTTGGGGGGGTTCGTTCTAGCGTTTGGCTCGGGGAATCTCTCCCATTCATCACTGTGGAAAAAATGTTTCGCTTCCTGTAGCGGTATTTCACTGCTCTCCAGGGAAAGCTGAGTGTGAAGGGCTGCTGACAAGTATGAATGCTGGTGTTACCCCCCCTCGTCCTGTGGAGGAATGTGCCTGTGGGCAGGGCCTGAGTTTGGGAGGGAGAACCAAGGATGGGCCTTATTTTCAAGTTCTGCTGAACTGGCTGGGAGTGCAGCTGGAGAGGGTAATGGCCGCTCCCACCGCGTCCAACCCAGCTGTCAAACGCTATAGTCTGCGCCCAGCTTCATGAGCAACGTGTTGCTTTGTTGGAATGGGAGCGCTGGAGCTCACTCCAGTCCGAGCTGAGCTCAGCTGAAAGAAGGCAAGCAACTGCTGGGCTAATCCCGCATCTGTTTCTGATAATGTCTTCTTAGAGAGCATACTTCCAGATGACTCTGGTCCAAATATGTAAGCTGAGCTCAAGGTACAACCATATAGGAACCACCTGTTCACTGACACTGTTCGCTGCTGCCTTGCCTGTAGGCAATCTTAATCAAAGAGGCATGAGAGATGCCAAAAAAAAAAAAAAAAAACAATGCAACCCACGTTGCCTTCCACCCCACAACTACTAATAGGTGAGAGCTTTATGTTTCTTTGTGAGCTGGAGGTATAGGTCCGATACTGCAGTATGTAAAAACAAATGAAGAAATAGCTTATGAAATCCTACTTAAGACTTTCTTATATTGTGAAATTCTTTTTAGTAACCTGGCTCTGTGCAGCACTTCTAGGCTTGACTTTTGGCTTAGGAGCAGCAGAAACGTGGGAGATCAGGTTGAATTTTCTTTATGGCAGATTTCCTGGGTTAACCTGCTCTTTTAGTATGTGTTATCTCAGTTGTCCTTCCACCATAAAATATGAGGAATGATAAAAGCTCTGTACGCTTTCAGAGGCTGTAAGGGTTCGTGCTGGTAGATGTTATTGGTAACGAGGGCCTGTGGGAGTCCCCAAGACGGCAATCAGCCGGTGTACGTGATGACAGGCCCTTGCTCCAAGGAGCTCACTCCAAACTAAACCGAGTGCAACCAGCAACGGCAGTGACGAGGGGAGCAGCATGTGGCTGTCTGTCATGCTCGTGGGCCTCTGGACTCGGCGTGAGAGCCGTCTGGCCTGCTCTACAGAATGAGCATGGGGAGCGGGCTTGGCAGCCCCTGGGCAGCTCTTGTTTATGGCGTGCAACCGTCAAGCTGCAGGAGAGGTATGTGCAAGGCTGGTGATAGTCATGGTATTTCTTGACTCTGTTTTGACCCCAGGCAGAAGAATGGTGATCCCTCCCTCTTAAGATGCGTGTGGAGAAGAAACTCTCTGAGACAGGAGAGCAGTTGTGTTGACTTAGACCAAAGCCGTTGAAAGAGGCCAGTAGCAGATGCTTGAGGGAAGAACAGCAGCTCTGTATTTGCCCTCCTTCCTCTCACAAACATCCAATGATTCATGGTTCAGGGGCTTCTTGAGCCAGAGACTGAAAGTGCATCCTGGGGTTGAAGAGGGCACCTTCAGTTCTGTCTTCGTTCTTCTTCCAAGGCCCTTCAAAAGGCTGCTGGCGTGTCAGTGGCAACCACGGTGTTCCCAAGAGCTGGGGAGAAAGGCAGCCCTCTTGGCACACGGCACGGGAAGAAGGGCCTTTTTCCTTGCGTAAGGCTTCGTATTGGAGCTCTGGTCTGAATGAGCTGGTCCATGGATCAAATCCAATGCGATGAACAAAAAGCCGAGCATTAAATGTCAGCAGCAAAGCTTCATGGCAGATTCATGGCTGTTGTGTTTAGCAGTGTGGCAGGAGTTTTTCCCGCAGTAGCTGATGAGTGAGGCAACTCCTTGCAAGCTGTTAAAATGAGGGGTTAAAACAAGGCTAAACAAACTTTCTAGGTGAGAGAAGTTAAATTAAAAAAAAAAAAAACAAACCTATACCAGTTCTGCCACCGGTGCAACATAGATCTGAAACGAACCTTTTCTTAGAGCCTCTGGAGCCCAGGCACTTTTTCTCCCCTTCTTTAATTTTCAGTACTGACTGAAGGTGTAATCAGGGGTGTTAATGTGAATCAATAAACTATTTATATCCATCAGATATTGACTTTTCAGTTTATACTGAGACTGGTCATGCAGATAAAAGTACTATGAGAAACACAGGGTCTGAGCTTGAAAAAGCTGTGTTGGGGAACAGTGTTTCTATTGTCGCTGAAACCAGAAAACAGCAAAAAGCTCATCTCATGACCTCCGGCTGTGTGGGGTTTCTTGTTTTTAAACACAAATTTCCATATGCAAGAGATGCGGGCAGTTCCCACTTCATTTATCTTGGCAATAGACCTCATGTACAAATAGTACCTAAATTCCAGATGACTTATTATTTCACAGTGATAAAGTGAATGGGATACATAGCTCCTTAAAGCTAGGTTGTATGACCTTAAAGTTTGAGGGGCAGATTCCAAACTGATGTAAATTGAAATTAATGGAATTTCTCCTGACTTTGCTTTCTGTATGTTGGTTTAACTATAGCAATTTCTAGAGTATCTTATTGCCTCTTCTCTCTCTTTGAATTTCTTTAAAGAAAGTGTATGTCCTGTATACCTATAGGACAACAGTGAGGAACAGCTCCAGTCTGTGGACAGCTAACATGTATTACAGCAAATTATCAGGTGGGTGGGCAGGTCAGTTGTACAACAAAAAGCGAAAAAGCTGGAAAACAAGCCCTGAATCATGTTCTCTGCATCTAAGGACTTCATTCAACCTTGCACGATGTTCAAGGGCATGTCTGGATGAGGCCTGGAGGAACATCTGTGCTTCTGGAAGTGGTGTGGCAGCTCAGGCCTTGGCAGGACACCCACGTACCCCACGGGAGAGCAGCGGGCAGCAGTATCTGACAAATTTCTGCCTTCAGAAGACAGAAAGCCAAGCTCCAAAGAGGAGGTGTCCCTACCGAGGATAGCAGGAGCTTTCTGTGGGACATGCCTTCCTAGAGCTGGGCTTTGTAGTGCTATCTGCAAAGATTTTGTGGGAGGGAAACAACGCAAGCTCTCCTTTTCAGCCGTGCTTTTCTAGCATTTAGGTTAGAAGTCTGAAGCGAGACTTTTTATGATAAAGTATTGTTCTTGGCTGACTCTGACGTTCTGTTTCCAGCATGCAGCTCTTGCTTTATATTTTTCTCCCGTATCAGTGCTATGTAGATGACATTAATTGTGATTAAATAACAGAATAGAAGGAAAAACTTAGTCTGCTTAAAAAAAAAAAAAAACATAAACTTTGAAACTGCCTTTAAAAGGGCTATCCATTGAAGAGCGCGCCATTAAGCCTTCTTTGAACCAAATGATAGGAGGAATCCAACAGTCATGCCAGCTAGCTCAGTCCAAGAGTGAAAAAGGTTATTACAAGGGCAGCAGGGAAACCTGTGGAGAACTACCCTGGCACTTCTAAGCCAGATAAGGAGGAGATTTAACAGACAGGCTCTTAAGGATTCTGGAGTAAATAGGAAGACAGCCACTCTCTGTAGAGAGCTGTAGATACAGCTCTCCATGTATCTGGGCAACAGCCGCAAGTCACAGGCGGAACTGATCTTTCTTCTGTAGCAAAGGTTTAAGAAAAACAAGATGCAGGACTGAGAAACTTTAGGATTTTTCCTTTACTTTCTAAACTAAAATTAAGCCAAGTGATGCATTTTTTCCACTGTATTTTTTTAAATGTGATCTTTCTCATAGCTCTGTTTCCTGAAGTGATTCCATTTCTCAAGGTCATTCCGAGGCTGCGGATCCTCATGGTTTTGCTCTTGCAGAGGCCTCCCTGGCCTGGGGGCTCTTGCATCTGAAAGTGGTTAGGGCGAGTAAGAAGCAGTGATAGCTAGTCCCTGTGCCAAGGTGTGCATGTCTTCATGTTGCCAATATCTTTATCTTTCCCCTTCTGTGCTTTGGGGCTCATAGTCTTCACTGGAGAATCAGCAGCAACATGTGAATCTAAGACGCCAGAGGTCTGACTTCATGCTGCAAGTTACAGAAGTTAATCCGGAGACTGTAACTTTATTTGATATCTCAAGATTTGTAGAGCATGTGGCAAGACAGAATTTGCTCCCTGGTTGAAGACTCTTCTTGTGTAGCTTTAGGCATTGGGAAGTTGGGTGTCTAGTTGTACCAGCCAGATTAGGAGGCTGGAACAGCCTCTTGGGGCTGGATGGCTTCCTTTTACTTGGGTGATTGGTTAACTCTATTTTAGCTTCATTCTTGTCCTTGCCTGACCTTCCGCTCCCTCTTATTCTCCTTTGGTCTCTGGACCAAATGAGTCCAAAACAAAGACTGAAAAACAGGGATTGCAGCAGAGATGAAAGTTGAAAGCCAGGCTCTGGTTGGCACAGGAGAAATCGGTTGCCCTTTGCACTCTGTGATAAATAGAATAAGGTGGGTAAGAGTCCATGGATATGACATGGCTCAAGTTTGTAAGTTCACAAATATTATCTGCTTTGAGAAAAGCAAATACGTGATCAACCTCACTGAATGGAAACTTTGGGAGGGGGAAAAAAATGCATACACTGGCTTGGATTTGTGCTGTCATCTTCCAGATGTGGTCAGCGCTTGAACCTGAATCTTGATCCTGAACCTGTGGCTTGACCCGATGTGTGGAGGGTCTAGATAGCAGGATGTGAAATGCTTCAGAGAAGGAGAAGGAAGAAATTTAGCTTAAAATAAAATCCTCTCCCCAAAGGAAAGTCCCTAACTTCTGGTGGCACAAATACCTTCTGGATGCAGGTAGGCACCAGCTTTTAGCTGTGTTGATGGGAGGAGATAGGAAGAAAGGGAAGTTGATACGTAAATCCTGCTTGCTGCAACACTCCCATGAGCTGAGTAACTCTCATGGGCAATCTTGAGGACAGCTTGTAGTGGGAGATGTGTTTTGAAAGATGCACAGAATTGCAGAGTAAGAGAATTTTCTCATGCTTTGTTTGTCCTGTGTTTTTGTTGCCAGCAAACAAGACAAGGCTGTTTCTTGCACTTTATTTCCTAAAGTGGTTTCCGTCATAGTTACTTTATTAGAAAGGAACCATGGAAATTTACAGGAAGGGAATAAAAATCCAGCCTAATTATGGATGTTTACTGAGTGTAAGGGCAGCTCTAGTGGCTCAGAGCAAAGGTTCATCTTTCCCAGCATCCCTCCTCCACAAGTGACCAGTATCAGACGTGGAGGGGAAGAGTACAAGAATAGCACGCAGCAGCGAACCGTCCATGGAGCTGCCCTCTCAGCATCTGCCAGTCTAGCCTGGGAACCTCTGGAGCCCAAAAGCTATGGCTACTTCTTTGGTTCAATTTACTGTCTTGTGGATTATAAAATGACTACTAAATCTGAATTTTAGTGCTTTTTCTACTCAGCAGCATTTTGCATAGCAAAAATTCTTTTTACAGCCTCTGTGTGCAAGGTTAACTGTATTTAGACATAAATAACAGATGAATTCATTGTCCTGTACTCTTCTGTACCAGCTGAGAACTGGCTCATGCAACAAACATGCATGTGGATATAAATGCAAGCAGTATAAAAAAAAAAAACCTTTTGCACCTCTTGGCATGTGCTTCCCTGCCTTCTTTCAGCCCTTGGTGAGAACTGAAATTTGGTTAAAAACTGTCTTGCTTACCCCAAAGGGTGACTGGAAACAGGGCTCTAATATCAACAGGCACCTCCTGGGGCCCAGGAGGTCTTGGAGTCCAGGAGGTCTCTCTGAAGCATGGAGATGAGCCATGTCCAGGGAATACTGCAGCAAGTGAATATTGCAGACATATCTGGGGAATCCATCCGTAATACTCATGACAGATGAGAGGCTCGGGCAATCTGTCTCTAAGTCTTACTTAGTGAAAAATGGCGGCTGAGCTTTTTTTTTTTTTTTTTCTTCTTAGAGTTGATTGATGCTGTGGAGGTGGTTTCCACCAGGTTTTTCCTTTGACAGGCTTTCCATGTCAGGTTGCCTTGGTGCCAGACCTGTACCCTTTAAGGTGAGTGCGTCTTCCCCGAGCTGGCAGAGCATCTCTCGCATGTCTACACCTTGCTCTTGAATAACTGCGGGCGAGAGTCTCTCTGATACTTGCAGTAAACTTGCTTTCAAGGATTCTTTTCTCAATATGAGCTCTCTACTCCTGCTGAAGCAGTGCCAGGACAGGCCTGGACAGTCTAAGGTTTGAGCAAAAAATGCTGTTTCTCTTTTAGGGCCTAGCCTAGGCATCAAACTGATGTGTAATATTTTATAGTGCCTGCTGCAGGACACCAAAGAGTTAATCTGTTGCTCTGGTTAAAACCTGTCTGGGAGAAATGTGATAAATTTAATTCTGCTATATGTGGACTCCATGACAGGGTCTAATGGTTTGAGGTATTGCTGTGCTGGGCGGCTCTTTGGTGTTCATGCAAACTGATGTCCACCTTATTCTTTGAATTATGTGCAGTAAGTACAAACACGTGCAGTTTCTTAAAATCGTTCAAATATTAGAACAAGACATAATAGACTCTTCCTCTCTTTCTCCTCTGCCATCTTGGGAATCTGGCTCTGATCTTTCCTCGCTCTGGCACTGCCCTGCTTTTTGGGACTGCCAGGCTCGCGCTCTGTTATCGAAGTCCCTGCAGCGCGTTGCGCTCGCTTTTGCAGAGTGGCTTCATTTCACGCCCTGCAGCAGGCAGAGGCGAGAGTTTCCTTGCAAAAAGAGGCGAGGTTCAGATTAAAAGATGCTCCGTTTCTTTGAATGCATGTCCCTTTGCAATTCAAAGAAGAAAGGCCAGTGGGATGCAAGACTTGCGCTCTGCCAGCGTCGCTAACTCTCGCAACTCTTGCGTTATTTTGTGCTCAAGGTCCTTAAGATAAGCTGAATAGGTGGAATAAAATTAATAAAACCCTAGCTATCACAGTTGTGGATTCAAAGCTTGAAAATATGACCCACAGTCTCACGAACCGAGATCAAAAGCGTCGAGGAATTACAATGTGTGAAGCCACTCGGCTCGTTTCTGGAGACTTGCCTCGTGGTTATTGTAGCGCTCTGCAGTTGGCCAAAGGGTGGGTAGCAAAGTAGCAAGTCCTGGTGTGCGCTTCAGGTGGGTAATCATGTCCTTAGACAGTCTGTTAGCCTCGGGGAGAGAGCGAGCCGGCCTGAAAATTGAAAGATTCATACTGGGGACGGAAGCGACCGAGTGGCTGAGAAGTCCTGTTTAACTCCCAAGCTGTGGATTTACGTGAACTGAATCGCTGGCGTTGTCGGTGAGGATGTTTGTTGGTTTGCTTGCCCTCTCTCTCATGCATCATCCCTCCAAAATCTGAGCTGATGAATGTAAGGCAAAGGGACCAGTGCTGTGGGGGTGTAGATGCCTGTTCAGACCATAAAACCTGTTTTAGAAGATCTGCCCTGGCACCAGAGGCAGTTTAGAGGACCAGGGTGGTAGGCTGCGTGCGCACGTGCCAGTGTGTGTATGCGCCTGTGCACGTGGCTGGATGGGGGTAGAGGCTGTTGTGGGGATTTTGCTTGGCTTTTTTTATTTATTCTTATTTTCCCTTCCTCTCTCCAAATAAACATTGTGGTCCCATCCTGTGATGGGCTGAGGGACATGGGAGCCTCTTTTTCCCAGACGTTTTTGCTGGGAATCTACGCTCTCTCCCCAGAGTACAGAGTAAACAAATGAGAAATTTTGGGTTTTAAAGCAAAATAAATAGCTATTGTTCTGTGTGCCCCCACCCCCCTTCCCACCATCTCCCCAGCTTCCTTCCCTTGACCAGAGCATCCCTCGGGAATTGCCTGTCCCAGACGCTCCAGCAGTCCTAAGATAACTCATCCCACCATCTCCTGCTGAGGCATGAGGGGGGGGAATCGGTACGTCCTCGCCTTGATGGCTGGGACCCTGGACACCACCCCAGGGTGGAAAACTGCTGGTTTGTGGTCTCGATCGCCCCTGCAGCCAGCGCTGACCAACCAAGGTGTGACCACAGCCCGGGCTGGATGTGCTGGCTGTAGGTGACGTTGCCAGGGAATGAGACTCTTGTGCAGGCAAACTATTTTCCCCCTCTCTCTTGGGAGAGTTCATGGGCTTTTCAAGGGCTTGGTGTTAGGACTTGAGTTTCCACTGCTGTAACTGGCAGAGGTGATGCCTTGAGTCTCTGAGCCAAAGAGAGAGCAATGTGTGTGACTAATGCTGGGGTCAGATACCATCAGGGTAATGGGCTTTAGCTGTTAATGTGCTGTAGAGCCAGGCAAACCGTTGGGGTGCCCCTGGGGAAGAGCGGGCATTGATCTCTTACGTTTCACACTTCAATGTGATCCCACAGGCTCGTCCTGTGAAAGCTTTCTCTTGTCGGCATTTCGCATCAATAGCTATTTTATAGTGCCTGGTACAACGGAGCCCTGCTTGGGCCTCGGAGACTTGGGCTGTTACAACCAGTGGCTAAAACGGAAGGAGCGGGAAACAAGGCCATCTGGCATGACAAGGAGGGGGAAAAGACTATTTATGGAGAGAAAAGAAAAGGGAAAAAAGAAGGAGGAAAAAATACGCCGAACCCCCTCAGCCTTGCCTGCTGTGCAGCTCAGAGAGGAGGAAAAGGCCAGAAGGCTCTTCTGAGTCCCCGGCAACGCTAGCGTGGCACATTGGCGTGCACCAGCCTATCTGTAGGGCCGATGATAAATTGATATGATGAAAGGCTATCACTGGCTTTCATATGTTGCAATTTAAAAAAAAAAAAAAAAAAATCCCTATAGGGCACTTCACTAAGTGTAATCACTTAAAGCAGTTTTGGGGGTGTCCCTGGGCTGGTGGAGATATGACAGCAAAGCATTGCTAATTTATGGTCGCCGAAGTGCAGCTGCAATTCCATTGATTATTGCTGAGTACTGAAGACATCAGCTGGGCGCCGGTGGCAGATTAAACACGGCGGTAAATCTCAGGTGCATGTCAGCAGCTGGAACGCTTTGCTGCAAGCGTGTGCCAGTGCCAAGGCTAATCGCCACCGCAAGCTGTGCTGTCTGCGGAGATGGAGGTGACTGTCACCGAGACCCTTCGAGCCCGAGAGAGGCACGTCCTACTCTGCTTGTTGTGACTGCAAAGGGGGTTGTGAGAGAGTCCTAAGGAAATGCAGTCTTTGCTGCAGCTAGGTGACTACTTTTAATTGCACTTTTAGTTATACTGAGATGTTTGGCGGAGTTTGGGGCTTTTTCTTCTCTCTCGAGGGATGGAATTTTGCTCCAAGGCAATAATGGGCTCTGACCCCAAACCCCTTTCCACGAGAGACTCGTGCCAATCCACATGCTATCGTGGTACAGGTTGTGCCACTTGTACCAAAAATCGTACAAAAGACAGACTAAGGCCTCTCACACCCAAAGTGCACAAATCAACCTAAGGCATTACTGAAAAATGTTTATTCAACCTATTTTCTTAAACAAATCTGGAGATGAAGACTGCACAAGCAAGCTAGGAGAGTAAAGCCTAGGGAAGTGTTACTTAATGCTTAACTGAAATCATCTTGCCTGCAATTTAAGCCTCTTACTACTTGTACTGTCTACCATAACCACTGAGAACAGACTATTCCATTTGTCTGTTATCCCGTATGTACTTAAAGGTCTTATCAGTCTTCTAGACTAAACAACCCTCATTTGTTCACTCTTTCCTCATAGATCATTTCTTTGAGACTTCTGGCCGTTCTTGTTTTTCCCTCTTGGGCTTTTTCGAGCTAATTCATGCTTTTCCAAGAGTGCGGTGCCCACAACGGGTCACTGGGTCCCAGCTAAGGCCTTCCCGGGTTCCCGCCTGATGCTGCGCCGCAGCCCCCCTTTGCAAATCTGCACAGTAAAGCCAGGCTTTGGGCAGTTGCCCAAGTTGAGCGTGGGGGCAGCGTCACATAAATTCACCTTTTGGGAAACAGTTGCATCCAAAAAAGGCATGCGAGCTCTTGCTAACATGTTATTCCTGATAAATATGTTGATGAGCGTTGTCTCGGGATGCTGGTTGCTAACGTGGCTAGGGCCGTGAATACCCAAAAGTCCAGCAGGAAGGTGCTATCCAAATGCAAAGCAAAATGAAGCGTGTCCCGTAGCAATGCGAACAGGCCTCCTGCTCAGGACCGCGTGTGTACCGACATCCTTGTCTCATTAACACACGGTTTCTGCAGCTCGACAGCTTGCTCCCAAAATGTGTAACCTCTCAAGATCCAGGCAGAGGTTTCTGCTAGCAGTGTTTTATTGCTGAACACAGGGGCATCGATGGGAAACCGTGTCATTATGTTGTCCACGTCCTGGTTTTCAGTGGCATTTTCCTTTGCCCCCTGCAATTATCTGTTACTGATCTTTGATATGTGTAGGCACTAAAAAATCTGTTTTGATCTTTCACTGTGCGGTTAATGGATCTAAAGTCTGGATTGCACAGACACTTAAATGCCAGCTTAATTGCACTCCTGAGAAGAGTCTGGCTTCAGTGAGGCCACATATGTGAACGCAGCTAAATAAGGGGCTGCAAATTCACAGGGTCGGGAGCTACAGGGGCACTAGAGTCTGCTCAGACTTTGTCTCCCCGCAGAGCCATTTTCCTTTCCACGGGAGGGTGGATGGGGCTGGCCTGGGACCAAGCACTGAGACAGCGGCATGAGCAACCTTTGCAGGAAGATTTGGGCCTTCTGCAGGGTTTGCATGTAGGCTTTTTCCTAGCTGGGGGCTTGGAGGTGCCCGCCGAACCCTGGCACGCTGTGTCTGGCCACTAAAGTAAAAGCCGGACTGATACAACGTGTGTGCAGCTGCGTGCTTTGCATACTTGTGCCGTCAGTGCATGCAGCGAGCCAGAGGGCAGGGGACCAACCGCTAAGATGGCTTCTTTCGTAGCTCTTATTTGCCTTCCCATTTGTTATCTCGGACATAAAGAGGTCTGTAAGCCAAGGATTTGGGCAGTTAACCTCAAATAAACCCTGGAAGACCTACTTCAGCGAAGTGTAACAACGTCTGTTGTATTTAATGGAGCTGGACTTGCTCTCACTGAGGGTGATTTGGACTCTGAAAGCTCGCTGGTTCCTGGAAGCTAATGGCATTTATTGCTCTTCCTTTTTTTGCTTTGTGTGCATCTTTGCTTACTGCTTTTTTTACCTTGACTTTATGTTGGGCTCCTCTGCAAAACCGAGCGTGAGAGAGAGAATAGCCTACTGTGGAAGGATGCACTACTGCAAAGACAAGCACTTGGTTTTGCTGAGAGATATCCTTTATAAAGTCAGACAGACGGCAAATATTGAACATGGAGCCGGAAAATCAGGTATGCTGTTGGACAAATCAGCTGCCGAAAGTGGGGTTGTGACTCACCAGCAGATTCTTTCACAGCCTCACCCCAGCCTCGTTGCTTCAAAACACTGTCTTGGATCGACGTCTCTTGCAAATGGCCCATTTTGTTTCTTTAAACAAAATCAAAACATGCTCTAAGGTCAGCAAGCTCCGGGAGAACGAATTGGTGGAACATAGCAGCAGATGGATAGCTACAGCGTGAGTTTAAGCTGCTCGTAATTGGAGAGGCCTTCAGCAGCCAACGCTGCTCGCGACAAAAGCTGGATGTAGGAGCCCTCTGTTTTTGCTCTCAGAAGCTGGTGATTCAGCGATGGGCGAGGGAACCGTGCAGAAGCGAGAAGTCCTGGTCGCGGCTCTCGGCAGGTTGAGCGGCGTAGGTCGTTTCCAGCTCTGCTTGCCGATTTTCTCGGGCCTGCATTCAGGTGCAGGCTGGAAAACAAGCCCTGTCACGAAGGGAGCTGGGCGTTTATTTAAATACAGGTTTTGACCAAACAAAAGGTTATCCAAATGGTCTGCATAATGACCAGCAATTAAGCAACCATTGATATATGATACAAATCCAGCACTTTTAGGCCCTGGAAGATAAAAGCCTGAATGCATCTGCTGCACCTCTTAAAAGCACCAAGCTGTCAGCCATTCAATACAACATCCAGGACTTGGGACTTCTGACGTGACCTAGCAAAGAGCAGCAAATGAGGAATTAAAACATCCTCCTCGATGAGTGACATTTGGACAAAGGTGGTCCTGGCTTGGCCAGAGAGGCAGGAGCAGAGAGAATTGAATTCCCTTTGAAAACCTGTATCTTGTCTCTAGTCTCCAATTCCATTCTCCTTTACGCTAATTTAGGGTAGTATAGCCCCTATACTACCCTGCCCCTAAATAATCTACAGAGATATGCTGGGTACCCCACCTCAGAAACCGTGGCAGCGCCTGATGGTTAGGAGTGTGGAATAGCTCTCCTCTTCTTGCCTGGGTGTAGCTGTTCACAAATCCAACCAAAGCTATTAGTTCCTTCCAAAAACCTTGGCCATCTATTTGCATGGAGGTGGACTGTGGATCTTCTGTTTCTGACAGAAAAAGACACAACATGCTTGGATGACTCTTGTTTTTCAAGCTGTTGTGGACAACCCATCTGTACTGGCACAGAGGTTGGGAGGTCCAAGCGAAGTGAGTCCTTTCTCATGGAGTTGCCAACAGCGATGGACTGAAAGCCTTAGGTCCTCTCCGGAGTTCAGAGAAATGTGATGGGATTGTAGCAGTCACAGTGGTACAAATTTTCATGAAAGCATCTAAGGACGGTTTTACACTTGTGTAATTGCACTTGAGCAAAGCCTTAAATAAATAAAAGGAATTCAGGCCGTACTTCTGAAAGAATCATACACTTAAATATACATTTGAAGAAATCATTCTCCTGAGGATTCATCTCTCTGCATAATGTCCAATTTTTCCCGTCTGACTAAACCCCCCGCTTGCGTTTTGGTGACGCAGAGCTGGGGCTCTTGGCACAGGAAAAAATATTCCCCGTTGCAGGAGGTGTTGCGAGGCGAGTCGGGATGGAGAGAGCCTGCACCCAGCTCTACAGAAAGGTTTCCCTGTCTCGCTGCCCTCGCTCTCAAGGGTACCAGAGGGTGCAAATGCATCTGCAGACAGCAGGGTCATTCTGGTAGATGGAAACACAAAGCTTCTGCACTTGGGTTTGTGGCAGAGGCTTACGCTGCTGCTAAAGGCAGGACGTTTATATGCTCTTCACCTAGCCCACAGCCTGAAAGCCTCTTACTCACTTCTGCCTGGTCACTGGGATTTCTCAGGGGCGTATCCAGTGTTGGTGGATGCAGCTGAAGCATCATCATGTCCCTAACCAAAACCCTCCCTTTAGAGCCCGGCTTGCAGCATCCTCTGAAAGGCTGCTTGCTTGGCATCATCCTGCTCAGGGTTCGTTTCAGACAGCCCCTCGTTAGCCCAGGCACGGGGAGCATCCCTGAACACGTGAATTATCTTTTAATACCATCCCACCTTGGTTTTGTGTGTGGGTCACTTTTACCCCAAAGGAGCAGCAGAGCTGCAGGTCGGATCCGTAGGTGGTGTAAACCAGGACGGCCCCGCCGTTTTGGCGCACAATTCGGTTGGCAGCGTGGTTGCCACCCATCTGGTTTGCAAACTGGGTTAGCCGTTCACGGGCAGGCTCCATTTTACGGCTGTGCCAACGTAATTCTTCCGTTCCCCCGTCTCGGAGCCGCGGCTCAGCCTGGCCCCGCGCTCCCTGTAATGGAAATGCAAGCACTGCCGCGCTTCAGGCAGGCGCAGGCTCGCTTGCTTTTCTTCTTTCTTTTTTTCTTTTTTTTAAAAAACTTTGTTTCACAGTGACCCAAGGGAGTACAGCTGTAACTTTAAATACCTTCCAGCACCACCACCTGAAATGAGGTCGGGGACGAGGGAAAATTAAAATGTGCTTCAGAGGAGCTTGTGGGCTGAATGCTAATAGGAACAGATAGCCTGAATTTAATCTTTTACAGGGTTTTTCACAGAGAATAAGAGCTGCTCAGGAGGGGATAGTGGCTGTAAAGGTAGAAGGCTGCTGTACGTTATCTCCTTCTCTCCCTGAAGCTGTACGTAGAGCCCGTCTAGGGTGGGTGCGTGTAGGGTCAGAATTTCGGAGCAGGTCAAAAATTGCAGCCTGTGAAAACACCGGCATTGCCTCTTCTTGGGATGGGAAAGCTGTTCACAAAAGCTGTAAGGCGAGCTGTAAATTCAGTTGAACTAGGCAAGTGCATGTTCACCTCTGTCGCCTTGTTTGCCCAAAGCTTCTCTGCACGTTGGAGCAACTGCCCTTCTCCCCTAGCCGTCGTGCGTCCGCTGCGGCGCTGGCTCGGCAGCTCTCCGAGGCAGTTGCGGCCCTTTCTTGGGGTGAAACCGGTTCTGCATCTTCAAAGGACACGCACAATTCAAAGTTGAGGATGGAAGAAGTTGTTTAAATTGACTGTTTTGGGCTAGGTCCTGAGGGAGCTGGTCTCACCCAGAAGAACTTGCCACAGACCTCGGGAGGGAGCCGTGTCCGGAGCAATACCCGTTTCTGGGAGGGCGCCTGCTGGGACCAACGTGCCCGGGTCCTCTTGCTGCTCACCACGCTTTGAAGCTGTGGAAACGTCTCCGGGCTGCTGCTCGCTGTGAGCGATGGTGCTCCTTTCGCCTCCGGGACGCGTCCCAGGAACGTGCAGGTGTCGGAGGCGCCCGGCTGCCGTGCTGCCTGCCGAGCTGATATACGGCTGCCCCGCCGGCACTCGTGTTTTGGGAAAGGAATCCAAGTGAAAAATGCACTTATAGCACAAAGATAAGCTGCTGCAACCAGGCATGTTTGCAGTGTGGCCGCAGAGATGCACGCTGACCTCTTCTTTACCCACAAGTCTCTGTTCCCAACACATCAACCCCCCTTTCCACTGGAGGCTGAGATAAATGGATATTTTATGTCCTTTTGCATCTTCGAAGGACTTTAGCCTGTAGGGCTAGTTCTCAAAGCTGTGGCTTAGCAAGTGAAAAAACAGTATTAAACCGTTCACGACATCAGAATTGTTGACATCCTCTCAAGCTTACTCACTTTCTTGTTTTTTCCCTTCCTTAAAGGCCATGCTTGATCCAATTTTGGGTCACCCATGGCAGCCAATCTTAATGCCAAATACATGGAAAACCAGAATAACATTTTCAAAAGATGCTGCAGACACGGGCATGAAAAGCTGTGTGCAGTGGATCGCTCTCCTCTTCTGGATGATCCTTATTCAGAGCTGAGAAGCAAATTTGGGATTCTTTTTTTTTTTTTTACTTTTCACCTTGAAACCGCTCAGTGACTTCTCAGCCCTTCAGCAGAGAGAGCATGAGTCTTAACTCTGGAAGTCAACGGCTCTATTTGCATTAAACATTTTTAAAAAAATAAAATGAAAAGCAAAAAGCTTTGTTATCTCTAGCAAGTCTTTGGCTTGCTTCAGGGTGGCTCCCTAGCCCCTGGTTGTGCCTGTACCACGTATTTCACAGTCGAGCTGAAGGTCTGCCGACTGTCAGTTCGCATAGTTTTGTGGTTACATCTTGCTCTAAATAAAGGAAAAGGGCGGTAATCGCTGATGTCAGGCAATCCTGGTCCCAGTCGGACCCCCGCCACCTCATTAACTTCTAAACGTGCAGGTTTACAATAATAAATAGGAAAGGGGAGGTGTGGAAGGTAAGACTCGGAGAGAGGAAAGGTGTAACGGCAAATGTAACACAAAATAGGCATAATAAAACATAAGGAAAGAATCCAAAAAGAGGCAGTGGGTTGTAAGCCAGACCTGAGTATTTACAGCTACTAATATATACTGTCAGTGTTTCGGGGGGGAAAAAGAAAGACTGGGGTTGAAAGAAACCATTGCTCCCATTCTGCAAACGCTCTGCAGTAGCATGAAGCACACGTGTAACAGGGAGACTTTGCAAGACCTTAAATAGCATGTCTATATAACTTAAAGTAACTTTAGCAAGTGTGTTATGGATGTGGAAACAAACCCTGTGCTGAGCTCAGCTTTAAACATCCCGCCCGTCCAGCAAGGTTTGCGTTGGCTTGTAAGGTGGGGATTTGGGATCTGAGCTGTGCGTCGGTCCCGCTGCTGTCCAGATTTTCAAAATTGAGCTTTTTTTAGGTGCCGCTGCTCTACAAGCAGCAGAAGGTAGTGAGGTGGTAGACCTGGGGGCCCCAGGAGAGGTGACTTGCATCCCGCTTTCGCCAGGTTTGCAATAACGTAGGTGTGCGCATTTTGTCGGTGTTACCCGGGTGCAGACCCTGCTGTTTCGGTTTGATCCCTCCTGTAATTCCCCTCCTCTGTTGTGGACCGCCGAGAAGCGAAACGAACCGCAAGCTATGCGATTCCCCAGATTTGGGCAATTTCCATGCTGCTTCTCCTTTGAGGAGGTGTGAAGTAAAACCGAAAACATCTTTTGTGCAAGTGGGCAAGTTAAAAGCCCAGTAACACCACAAAATTAAGTGTCTGGTGAGTTCAGGACTGTCGCTGTGTGCTAGCTGCCTTCTGCTTCGGCAGATCTGCCAGTTCATAAACGCTCATGGAGGCGTGTAAGGCTGCATCTGCCTTTAATTGGGATAGATACACTGCCAGCAAGCCAAATTCCTCGGCGTGTCTGCGCCCAGCCTTCGCAGAGCTACAGTCTCTAGCTGATCCTCGCTTAAATGTATCCAGGACGGTTAAGAGATGCCCTTCCCTTATGTTTTGAATCACAGTTTTTTCACTTGAAAAATAATGGGAATATTACTGCCATACGGCACGCTTTGTTAGTAGATCTCAAAGCAGTTTACAGCAAAGAGTTAAACATTAGGCAGGGCTGGGATTTAAAAATATGTGCATATTTTCTGTCTGGAAGTGCTGATTTATCAGAACTGAAACTATTTGTGGGAATAGGTATTCCCCTGCATTAAAAAAAAAACCATATATATATATACACATAGTGTTTTAGCAGTGCTTTAAAAGGCACTGCTGTGATCTAAACTTGAAGTTTTATTTTCTGGATAGAAACAATGCTTTATTCAGCTTACACTAAAAAGCTGGAGAGTCTAAAAGAAAAAAGTCAAAAGTGAAGTGAAACATCTTGAAATGATTATAGCAGAGTGCTTTGGATAATAGGCTTGTGAACATTTTTGAGATACAAGGTTTTGCTTGAAGACAGATGCAGAAATTCCAAAATCTTGACAGCTCCTCGAGCGCAGAAAGACCATTTTGCCATCAGTTCTAGTAGGAATGGTCTTCCCATCTTGCACATGGGCAACCTAAAGGGCAGACGGAGACTGACTTGGCCAACGTGGCCAGATAGTCCTGGGATGGCTCTGGGAATGGAAACCAAGTTTCCAAATCCCAGGCCAATTCTCTTTCGCTGAGATAACACCATTCCCTCTCCTCCCTGTCCTTCATCCCCAAAGGATTCGTCACAAGCTGCTGACATCAGTGCAAATGGAAACGTGTGTTTAAAGCTAACCAAGGTCATCTGAAGTAGATGTGTCATCAAGGAGGGGTTTCGTAGGCGACTTTGTTCGTTCCAGACCTGCCCTCCAGGTGAGGTTTCACAGTTCTTTGTTTTTAATGTAATTCCTTCATGCCAATCACTGCTTCTTTGATTAGGTAAACGTTATATAATGCCAATAATGGTTTCCATTAAAAATTGCTCGTGCCGTTTCTGAAAGGGGAGAGAGTGTCTCAAGCGAGCAGGAGGTTGTCCCAGGTGGCCTCCTGTGATCCCTTCCAACAAAAATTTTCCCTATGACCCCTGAGCCAGGAGAAATGGCTTGAGCTCTGTTTTCTTCCCTCAGAAACGTCTATGTAGATCTTGTCACTTGGGGAAATCTCTTCAGAAACCACATTTGTTATTTTCGAGACTTTGATGCAAAATAGGGATAGATGGGCCATTGGCAGGAGTTTTGTTTTTGACTTCGGTGGTGTCTGGCCTTCCCCTGGTGTTTGTGTCTCTGAAGTCTGACTCAAGCACTGCTAAAGCCAAGGGAAAGAATCCCGGTAGCTTAATGGATATAAAATTGCTACTCTCCAAAGGATAAACTTCTGGTAGCACATCATTTCATAAATGTTTCTTCTTTCTGATCTGCTGGTGGACCATCCCCAAACAGATGGGGATTTTTATGATGGCTTTCAAGCCCACACAAACACGTGTCATCGCGCTGGTGCTACTCAGATGACCCCCTCTGCAGCACCGTCACGACGTACCCTGGCACATACCGTCTACCTATTGCACACGACCTTTTCCACCTGCCAAACACTGCTTGCTTTTCTTGGGCAGAAGCAGCAACTGGCTGGGCTAGGGAATGTTTTCCTCCGTTTGCTGCCCTCTTCTCTTTGCCTCGATACGGCTCTGCCTCTTTGGCTGTTTGCTAGTGTGGCTGCCTAAATCCGTTTGGTTAATGCTGCTGGGATCTGATCATGTAAAGGGTGCCCAGAGCCTCGATGGTGTCTTGTTTGGACTAGGAAAGGAGGACAAAGCAGTCACCTTAATTTATTACCACTCTGAGTAAATGACTGCCCTTCTTAAAGGGTAAAGCTTGTAGGGAGAGGTAAGATGTTTCACCAGACCAGCTGATAGAGAAGCTGGGCAATCTTTTGGCCATCTAATTCTTCTTTTTTTTTTTGGGGGGGGGGGGGAGCATTTAGCAACAAGAGAACAGTTAGGAGGTTTTTTGGTGGCCTCCCCTATGGAAAGCAGCTCTCCTTACAGGCACGTCAGTAGGACTTGCAGTTTGTAAGCCAAGAAAATGTTTTTGATAATCCATAACTCGAGTAGCAAGGACTCTCTGTGCAAATATGGCTGTTTGTCTTCAAAGGAATACTTTTGGAGAACTATTTTGCGTTAAGTCACTCAACATTACTGATCCTCATTAGATTAGAAAAGTACAGGCTTTCCCTCCAGGAAAAGTATGCAAGTGTTGCTATTTCTAACATTAGAAATGATTGAAACTGAGTGGTTTGAAATGGTAATTTTTCCTACAGCTGAAATTTAAAAGACAGCGTTTTTCTTTCCCACGTCCATTCTCATTATTTATCAGAATTTATGGTGTGATTTACATCCCTCGCAAGTAAAATGGAAAGGCTGAACTCCTTTCAGGCCATACCTCTCCTCTCCTTCCCTTGCTGCTGCGCCGGCCTTTGCCGAACCCCTGCACTGCCACCTTCTGCCTGGTCGACAGCCCACAGCCGAGTTGCGGTGCGTGATCTGGGAGAAGCACACCACGAATTTTTTTTCCCGTCCTGCCGAATTCTTGAGGTATGCCCTAGGAAAATCTGGAATATGCAGAAGAAACCATGTGGGCATGCGTGCACTCAAGATGGTCTAAAACCAGATTTGATTCTAGCTGGTCTCTGTTTTGGGAGGTGATGTGTTACCTCCCCACTACCCTACACATAATTCAGCCCTTCGACGCAAGAGGAAGGGAACCCTCCAGTTCTGCTCCCAGTCACCCCCAGCTCTGAGACGCTCTGCTCGCCCACTGTTACGATTAGCTGCATGCATTTTTCCGAGGCTTGCTGAGCAGCCGATGGATGGGACGATGTCTGAGACGACCAAAGGGAGGCTGGTGCGAGACGAAGCCAGGCTGTCCGTTGGGATAAATCAGGATTGCTCACTTCAGAGAAGCTACCCTGACTCCGTAGCGAGTGCTTGTCTGTTCCGAGTTATCGTGTCAGCCGTGTTAGTTGTGTGTGTTTCTACTGTAGCCTGGAAAAAAAGGAGAAGGAAACCCAGCTGGAACATGCCTATGTTTTATGGAGGGATGAAAAATGTCTTTTTTTTTTCTTTCTAGTTGAATATTGGCTAAATATAACTTGAGGAAAATGTGATCTGAAAGCTAAGTGAACCCAGATATGTATTAGACCTTCTCGCATGGCTTGTTTTAGCAGATTCTTGGCATTTTTCCTTTCCTGGCTAAGGAAGGTGTACCAACCTCACCTTCCAAACGGGAAGAGAAACGTGCTTCGTGAGCATGCCGATTCCCGCAGGTGCCCAGCCCCACGTGCTGCCCAGGAGCTGTGCTTCCTAACAGGCAGTGGAGCTGCCCCAGCCCTACTAACCTTTGCGAGAGAGATGGCCTGGCCACTGTCTCCTGGAAACTGCCAGAATAATTATTAAATCGCTAAAAATCAATCTTTAATAGTAAACCCGTTCACGCAGGCTGGAGAGACTTGATGCATGCAGCAAAAGCTTGGAAGACTCCCCCTGCATTCGCAAGCAGGATTTCCCCCAGCACATCGCAGCATGGCTGAGGGAACAGTGGCATCTGGTGTTCACTCCGCTTTCTTGCACCCAAAGCTTCCCAGGTGGGTGCTTGTAGGCTTGACTGGGGCCGGGGCAGGATTTGGTGACCCACGTGCAGGTGTCTAGTGCAGGCTGAGACACCTGCACAGGGCTGCAGGCGCGACACGGGCCCCACGGGACACCCGAGCACTTCTGAACGGCAGCTAGAGGTCCAGAGGGACGCTGGCAGCGTGTTGAGAAACTCAAACCTCCTTGCGAGCAGTGTGATCGCTCCGCTTGGGGAGCGAATTCTCCCTACCCAGCGCCACAGCGGTGATGCTTGCATCACCAGGGAACCTCCGAATTGGATGCTGTTTAAGACATTTATATATTTTATGAAAGCCTTATTCTGTCTTTCTCGGTGGAGATACATTGCTTGCCTGATGAGTTGTCCCAGGCCTGTCCGCCTGAAGGCCTGCAGTGCAAAGGCTGTGCTAGGACACCTCCGTCATGTAACGCTTAGGTGCTTGCACCAGTGTGTCTGAGTGGGCTTTACCCTCTGAACAACTCACTGGTTTAGTCTTACGGTCTCAGTGTGGGACCCAAAGTGCGGGGAGGTACGTGTTTTGCCAAGACACCTTTCCCCAGCCAGTCTTTAATTTTGACCCCAAACCTGGAACGAGCTTCATTTGGAGATGTTTGTGCTGCTTTCCCCATCTTTGTTCTTGCCCGTAATCAGGACAGTGTCACCGTATCGTCTGCACACACATGGGGCAACTTTTCCTCTATTAAAACCTGAACAGGTCTTTCAAGCATCTCTAGCAGGCCACTATTAATATGCAACTGAGCAATATTCAATAGTAATGCTGGAAACACCAGTGCAACTGTGTGCCGTACCTGGGTTCCAGCTGGTGGGTCCTCTGCAGCAGGTCTCTGAGATACAGACAAAGGCTTATTTGGAGAAAAATTAAGTTACTAACTTCTGTCGGCACAGGAAGCGTGAATCTGAGGAAAACGAAACTCAGATGTGTATCTCCCTACTTGTTTCTATGCAAATTAGAAAAAAACCCCTAATTATTGTCTTTATTTTGGTAACTGAATTTCAGTGTATCAGAGTCTTCCACCTCAGATGCACAGAGCACAGGGCATTTCCCACGGAGATTACCAGAATGGCAAACTTGAGCTTGGACCTCTAGGGAAACATTTTCTCCTGGTTTCTATAATTTGCAAGTTTAGAAGCCCTACATCCTTTTGCTTACCCAAAGGCTATTTTGCAGTATTTGTGGGTTCCCCCTCTGACCAGTTTTAGCTGTGAGTGTAGGGACTAAAGGACCTTTTTGTATCGAAGTAATGTTGTGATCAGTATGTAATTTGATGCACAGTCCCGCGAGCTTGGCTACTCGCCTCTGCCGCCCGGGAGCGAGCACGCTCTGCTCGGAAGCTGACCTGGTGCTTAAGCAGCACAACTCTTCCAGAGATCCTAATTATTGTTCCCACCACGTTAGAACAAAATGCATTTTGTTGGCATTGGAGGTAGCTAGTTTCACGGCATAGCTTTTAATCAGCAAGTGCTAAAATTGGGGGCGATTCTGTAAGAGAGCGAGCTAGAGCAGGTCGCTTCCCAGCGATCTCCCAGGAGGGAGGAGCACCACGCCATGGCCCTTCTGCTCTCCCACAAGATTTAGGAACTCGCGGGCTGGTTTTATGTAGTATGTGGCATTATAAAATGAAAGCTGTTGCCCCATTCTTCATATTGCAGAAGTTTCGAGGCTTTAGTAACACTTTCCCATAAGGGTTGATTTTTGTGTGGTGTTGCGTCGTTTGGCATGCTGCTTCTAGGACCACGGGATCTCTGCTCAGCAGCAGTTTGTTCAGGTAAAAACATTTAGCACAAGAACCGTCATGCACTAAAGTTTATTTTATATAAAAATATGGGAGGTTTTCTGAGGTGCAGCTGAACTTCTACTAAAAAATCGATGGGAATTGGGCCCTAACTCCAAATCCTATTGAAATTCAATTCAATTCTCATCATCTTCTATGAAGCTTTCAATCTTAGGCTGCGAAATGACCCCAGTCTTGCAAGTCAACAGGCGTGCTGTGTAAGCGCGTGGAAAGCAGGTCGCAGGAGTGCGTGCTCTACAAATCCCCCAACCCTTTTACTATCAGCAGTCAAGATAAATGGTGCCGCCTGTGATCGTTTCCACTGAACCCTTCCTTGCCAGGGTCACAGAGAGAGCAAGAAGTCTTCACCTTGCGTTCATAATGTTTTGTTTATTAAATTCGGCTTTCATTGATGTCTAGTTGACAAAAACATTTTCCAGGAAGACTGACAAACAAACAACTCATAAATATATATTTCTGTGTGTGTTTCAAACACTGTAGATATAAACAAATAAATGCTCTATATTGCTATTTTGGGAGGTCTTATGTAACCAGCACTTTCAGCTGGCCAATTAGCAGCAAATGTGTTAACCAGTGATGAACTTCCACTTACTCTTAAATTATCAAATCCAGTGTTTTAAAATTATTGCTCATTAGCAGACGAAAAAATAACAAGGTATAAAGGGTGTTCATTAAAAATCTTCAATCACAGCAGTGACTGTATACTTCGACAGTACATGCAGCTTTTTAGTGTTTTTTTTTCCTAAATGCAATTAAGACTAAAACTTTCAGAAATGAATTAAGGTGTCGGGTGTCCGATCTGAGGATATTACAGGAGCCAAATTACCAGCAGGTGCCAAATTACCAGCAGGCCCAACCTTGACCCCTTCCTAAAGTCTAACTTCAGATGGTGAACACCTCGGCGTTGGCAAGGAGCGTAGGGGCTCCCCAGCTTGCGTTGGGGCGCTGGTGGCCGGAGAGGAGCTCCATGGCAATTTCTGTTCCCGACAGCACCCCTGAATAACTAAGGGTTATTCTCTGCCCTTCCCGTGCAGTGCTGCCAGGGACACAGGGCACAGCACCCAACTTTAATAGCACTGCAACGCTTTTGATGCCTGGTTTAGTCAGCTCTTCTCCCAGCTGCAAACCTGTTTTCCGAATCTGCCAGGAGAATGGGAGCTGGGACCACCTGCAGCCAAGAGGGGCTGCGGTTGGCCAGAGATGAGGAAGATGATCAGTGCATGGAGAACCACCACAGCATTGTAGGTGAGTGAGGTATATTCTTCCTTCCTCCCTGCACGCTCCTGGCTAGGAAGGTCAAGGGAGGGAATGGTACCAGGGGAAGTGGAAACGCAGATCTCAACGCAGCGCTTGCAACTAGAGACTTCCCAGCTTGGACAGCTACTGGTAGCAGTGCTTTGGCTGTGGGTCCCCCCTTGCCTAGAGAGCAGTTCAGCTAGTGGCCTCTCATCAGGACTACGTCAGTTCTTGCTCCCTGCCACTGGGAGCACCTCTGTGTCGTGTCCACCAGGACCCCCTTCCGTGCCGCTCCGCTCTTGGGGACGGTCGCGCTTGGCTGCGGCTGGCCTGCTCGCTTCTCTGAAGGGAAACAAGGAACGGTGCTACTCGTACTAACCCCTTGGCAGAGGAGCCAGATGCCAGGAGGGAAGGAAACCTGCCATCCATGCTGCATTTGCGAGGCCGTCTCCTCAGGGCGTCGCAGAGATGCGTTGTGTTGCCTTCTGACTGTCGTCTGCTCTTTCCCCACTGGGTCTCTTGGGATACACCACGCTGGCCATCCTGAAGAACTCATCTGCGGCGTCAAGGGCTATGAGCCGATCCTACCAAAGCAAAGCAATTTTACAGTCACTATGTTGCCTGGGTCAGTGGCATCTCCGTATTCAACACCCTCCCTCCAAGGCGGCTCTCCTAACAGCTCTTGGGCAAAGTCAGGCATTAGCCCTTATCTTTTCCCCCTTCAGTCCCCCAGCTGCAAGAGGACCCCATTGCACAGGCCTAGAGCAACTTGGCGGGCTGGATTGATGGCCCTACAGCACGGATGTTTCCAAAAAAGCTCAGCAGGTGAGCTGTAAGTGCAACTTCTGGCACGGAGGCCAGCACGCACGGGAGCTTGCTGCAGTGCAGCTCACCTCCTCCTACCGCCTCCTTTAACCTTGCTCGCAGAGGCAGGGATGAAGGCATGCTCCGAGGTACTCACCAGCACGAAAAGGTACCGCTCAGAAAGCTCCCAGCTGGTTGGGAAGATGTTTGTCTCTTCAGAGAGCTTTAGCAGGATCTCCCGGGCTTTGCCCATGTTCTGAGAATCACTGATAATGCTGAGTTTCGTCACCGATAACAGGGAGTCTGCTTCCTTCTGGAAACCTAGGGCAGAAATGGTCATCCCTCAGTCTTGCATGCTCTTTTGACGTTCCTTATTCTGCCTCCACCTTGTGCTGCTTCTTTCCCTCCTTGCTAACGTGAGCTAGTGTTTCCCTGAGGCAGCCCCCATGTCTGCACTTGGGGCAGGCAGGAGCTCACTGGTGGTAGGGGGAAAAAAATCCTTAAAAAAAAAAAATTCAAGATGTGTTTGTTGCTAGTTTTCCAGTGAAGGGATACTAACACTCCCCACACACCTTCCCTGTATGTCAGTTCTGCTCTTACGTGCTCCTGATGTACCTACAGCAAGTGCGTTCAGGGTTGGTTGGGGGTCCTGTGGATCCCAGTGACTGGAGCTATATTTTGTCAGCAGGTCTCCAATCAGAGTGATAAAAAACTTACAGCCGTAATAAGTGCATGGATAATTGCTCCTGAAGCAGTCAGCATTTCCCATAGAAAGGGTACCCTGGGAAGGAAAGGGAGAGGAGAATACTGGGGGGGGGTGTGTGATCAGGAGATCTTTAAGTGTAATTGCTACCATTAACTCTTCATTCAGCTCCAGGGAGCTGGTGGCAAAACATCTTATCTGAAAACTCGTAGAGGGGAAGAATGGTGGTCTTATGATTACAGCACAGGTGTTGATAAAAAAAAGATAGAGGGTTTTGCATCTGGTTTCACAAAGCCCAAATGATCCCTGGCCTTGAGCTGCCCCACCATCCTCTGCAAAACAGGCTGGAGCCACTACGGAGGTGAGGTAGGTGCGTATGTTTGTTAACGTGGGGTAACACACACAAGGATGTCAAGTCATCGCTCCCATGTTTGGCCCATAGAGGCTACGTGAGCATCTTGACAAAGACGAACACCGATCCCTAGGTATAAATTTATAACGTTCCTCCCATCCAGACCCCGGAGCGGCAGGCAGGGCGGGAACGCCTGAGATGCAGATCACATCTGCTCCTAGTGATAATGTCCTTGAGCAGCCCCAAGCCAGGCGAGGATGCTCGAGTCGCACATCCTCCTCTTGCTAGCTGCTATCATCTCCACAGCGTTGCTCACGCGAGCCACTCGGCCAACTGGCATCGTGCGTGGCCGCTGCCTTTCCCTGGCAGAGCACGCTGCCCGCAGCTGGAGCTCACTGCTTGCGGGACAGAAAACAGCAGGCCTGGGAGGGCCCCGCTGAGCAATTTCCTTGGGTGAGAGAGTACATCTCATTTACCTGGGCGCAAACAAAGTGGGCGGGTTGCCTCAGATCTGCTGGCATGAGCTAAGGAAGAAAGATGTCTATCTGTGTTCAGATCCGAAAGGAATGTTCATTCCTCCCTGCTTATCGTGTTTATAAAAACGCCAGGTGAATTCCCAGGTATCAATCTTCCCTCCCCTTTCTCCTCCGCCAGTGTGGTTTTGCGTAGCTGTTTGAATCCTCAGCAATCACAGGACCCCTCATCTGGTACCACCACACATGCCTATCCTTTGTCATTTTGCATTCCACAAAAAAGGCATCTTTTTATCTGCTAGCTTACCTAAATCTTCCAAAATGTGTTTCCACCTGCTTCTCACTTCTTTTCGGGTTTGCCGTAAGGTATAAATATCGTAGTTGAGCTTTTGCCATTCCTGCAAAGCAAAGGGATAACAAATACTGAGTCATCTGCATGTGGTGGGGTCTCCATTGCTTTTCTAGGAATCTGGACTTTTAGAAATGGAGCCAGCGTTAAACCGATGATGTTGGCGTTGAGGGATCAGCATGAAGGTCAATGGCCAGACTTCCATTACTGCTGGAAGAAAGCACACTGACCAATGCGGAGTATTCCAGCTTGATGTTTGGTACAGCGTCTCTGTATCTTCCTGGCATACACAAAACAAGTAACCTACCTGGTAGCTTCACAGACTCTGAGTTACCTTGAAATCAGATTGCAGAATTTAGCTGATGGCTTATGGCCAAAGTGGTCTCTTCAGTCAGAGGCAGGGAGGATAGAGCGCTGCAGCTCTGCTCTCTGCTGGAAAACCTAACGCTGTCCTCGGCCAGAGGACAACGTAAACTTCCATATGAACACTTCAATTTCAGGCCTGCTCCTCTGGTCCAAAGCTTGTATGAGATAAACAAACCTTGGCATCCAAGTTAGCATCAAAAACTGAGGTTGTGAAGACACCTTATTTGACCTTTGCAGCTTGAGAAACCAAGACCTTATATTAATAACTACCTCCTATCAACTATTGCAACTCCTTGTTTGCGTACACTTGCAGTGAAAATGGCATGACGCTAGCCGTTAGGAAGCTAGAAGTCTGAAAAAAAGCTATCGCTGTATCTGGGACAGACATACGGTAGATTCTCCAAACTGCTCAGCCCTCTTAGGCATTTAACCAGAATACAGAAGTTTTCAAAAGCACTTGAGAACAACAAAACTAGACTTTTTTAAAGGCTGGGGTGCAGCGTTTAAGTGGCAGAGAAGAGGTATGCAACTAGATATCTGATGTTTGAGTTGGAATCATTTGACTTAATAACTATTCTTAGTGATTGCCTGTTCACATAGTTAATGCCTCAGTTAATTATACAGTACGTATACTTGGACTTGACCTCAAGCTTTGTATGTGCCTAATGGGATGCTGTCTAAAGGGGAAGGTTTTCAGGTTACTTATTAAAGTTATACCAATGCAAGTAAACATGTCTGTTTATACAAGTATACATTCCTCTGGGAACACATGTATTCTGGAATAAAAGCAGGAGCATTTTTCCTAGTTTAGTTTAATAAGTTTACGCATGTAAAAAGATGCACTGATGGAAGTGTCCAGACAGCTAGTTTTTAGCACATGGAAATTATTTGAGTGATGTTACAATCTTAATGAATTTCACTTCTGAGCAGCAGGTTACAGAAATATATTCTTGTAGAATAAATAGGTGTTAATCTGTATCATCCCGCTGGGATTTTCCTACCTGACGTGTTGGGTTCATGCTCTGAAGACTATCCATGGATGTAGGCTATGCTTTAGAAACGCAGCTGCTCTCCTGGCACGTGGTGCCTCAGAGAGCTTGTTTGTCCCGTTCAGCCCTGCTGTCTGCTGGGGATGATGGATGATCCCGTTAGTGACCAATTGCACCCGTCAGCCGTCAGGACTCAACCACTGCCCCCTACAGCGTTACACATCAGAACGTAAATGGATTTGCAAGTTCCAACATTTCTGTCCCAAAGAGCCTGAAATCTTGGTTTTGAGAGATTTTTTTCTTAAAGAAGGAAACTCAGCATGCTTCTGCTGGTCACGTCAGGCTATGTAGTATGTTTGGTTCTGTGGAGTACATCACTGAATGGTATTAATCGATTAAAACCCGCGCTCTCAGGCAACAGC
The DNA here is from genome assembly GCA_003342895.1 of Casuarius casuarius. Classification (NCBI taxonomy): domain Eukaryota; kingdom Metazoa; phylum Chordata; class Aves; order Casuariiformes; family Casuariidae; genus Casuarius; species Casuarius casuarius. The sequence continues at coordinate 129,035 of PTFA01000009.1, read as the reverse complement.
CGTGGTCCTGCGTGAGATCTGTACCTTTAGCATCCCAAAGGGATTTAGGCTGCAACCCCAGCTTAGGCACTGATGTATATTCCCACACTTATAAGAAACATTGTAAATCCAGGGGCCTGCCTAAGCCTCCTGCAGATCACCATTCGGATTTTTAGCAACTAGTTTCAGTAGAGGCCTTAGCTCAGGGCACCCGAATGTGATCTGCCCCCTAACCTCCCCACTTTCTGATGTAGTAAAGAGCTGGAAATGTTGGTGCTTTTCTTGAATGCAGCCAACGTGTCAAGACTGCAGAGGTTTAAACGAGTAGCCTGTTTTCTGGTTGTTCAGCGATAGCTACAGCAGCTCCTTTGGGATTAGGATTTGGAAGAAAGCCGCTGGCGGGGTTAAGATACTCGTGAATTGAGGTCAGGGGCGTGGGGGAATTTGGGAGCAGCGTGCAGCAGCTTGCTCCGAGCCGCTCCTCCGCCCAGCCCGGGGAGAGCAAACCCCTTCCTTCCAGCTCGGTGCTGGTGCTCACCGGGAGCCAGCCTGGCTGATCGGCGTCGAGCCGCTCTGCTGACCACGTCGGCACTTGCAAGTAGCTTTACTGGTTGTGCGTGAGGGCACCTGACCTCCAGCACCATGGATCAAAATGCCGTTTCAGTCCTTAACCAGGAAAAGGAAGGAGGCAGTAACAAGCCTCTTCTCTTGTGACACAGAGCCGTGGTTACAAAGTGAAGTCCTCTCCATGAAAAAGATTTTTTTTTTTTTTTTTTTAACTGAAGAAAGCTTTGTGGAGAATTTCCCCCAGCCTCCAAAGTTCCTGACTCTTGGCAGGGCTCCCTTGGAAGCGTCTCAGCCTCCTCGTGACCCCGCAGCCTTAAGCGGAAAGGGGAGCAAACCAGTTCGGGCACGTTGGTGGGAAAATGAGCTGCGTGTCTCCGACCTGCTGCGTAGATAAACCAGCGCTTTGATGGACACGATCAGCACGTCCGTTCTGATGCCGGTGGGGGTTTGTGGTGCTGACTCAGCACGCCGAGCCGGGGGGGAGGATGCGCGCAGCACCCCAGGAGGAAGCCCTCGTCCTCCTCTCTCCCGAACGTGGTGCTGGACCAGAGAAAGCCAGGAGAAGGAGGCCATACGTTGTGCCAGTCATGGAGAAGCAACTAGAGACACCGTCGTGAAATCTGGGTGAAGACAGGCCGGTTTTTAGGAAGGGACACGCCATGTTCTCCAGCAGCCGCAGAAGCCACCAAGCTTTCTGGGGTGGGACATCCTAACTGCCATGGGCATCCTCCATGTCGTGCTAATGAGGAATAAAGTAAGAGCATCTTCCCATCCTTCAAATTATTCTAAAGAGGATCTCCCTTTAACAGCAGAGGAGGATCACAGGGCTGGAGTTCGCTCCACGCTCACTGCCAGGCTGAGGACACGTGCCGGGACTCGGTGCTGGACCCAGCACTCGCCCCTGCTCCGTAAGGGGCCTCTCCACCTCCTCTCCTGCCTTGTTCGATGCAAGCTCTTCGGGACGGGCAAGGCTCCTCATGCGCGGCCGCCGTCACAGATGCTTTTTGCAATCAGTTTTGCCCTTTTAAACCTAAACACCAGGGTGCAACATGTACCAGCGTGGTCTTAAGAAAATCCTTTGTGCATGAGTCAAAAATACCTATGGAGCAGCAGAGGAAGGAGAGACCCAGCAACATCACACATGCCATTACGAAACTTTGAAAAACCCCGGGAAAGAGCGCTGGCATCTATCCCTAGACGACAGCACGTTCCTGCGAGGCCAGGAAGTGCTGAGCTGACGCCCGCATCCCCAGCAGTAGTTCAGCGCCAGCCAGGTTTGCTTCCAAATCACGGACCGGTAGCTCTTGTATGAACCAAATGAATTTCAGCCAACTTGCACGTATGCCTGTGTACCTGCACCCAGTGCGTTATCCCACAATACTTCAGTTCTGCAGTCTTCCAGAGAAGATATTTACCCGGAAAACCTCCCTGGACTTACCAGTGCATATGCTAAGTCTGCAAATGCCAAAAGTGAAGAAATCCTAGGCATTAAATATAAGCCAGGCTGGCACAGAGCTGAAAGCTGGGAAAGAACATGCCAAAGAGAGCAGGCAAGCACTGTCCAATTTTTCCTCCATGCTCACTGGAAATTTCCTAATTAGGAGGTAGTTTTCTTTGTGCTGCCAAAGCAATCCTCCACCAAAGCCATTTCCTTTATTCCCTTGGAAGTAATTTGTATCACCATTCTGTTCACGATTTATTTAGGAAATCAGGTCAAAACGCAGTTATTGGGAACAGACTGCAAAATATCAGTCCAGATTGGTACCACTTCACATCCAGTGATGCTGAGCAAATACAAACTCTAGATCCATGTTCCTATGTTGAACGTTCTTCCCACACCTTAGCTCAGCACCATCCTGAATTCGATTCAATTTCAAGAGAGGTTTTCAGGAGTTCACAAATATTTTTTTGCAGACCTTTGGAGGTCTGGGGCTTGGTGGATTGGTGGTTTATTTATTTGCCCAGGACTTTGGGAGACCCAGCACATCTTGGTCTCTCTGACTGGCATCCACAACCCATCACCTCTGTATGCCTCAGCATGGCCATGTCGCGATACTGAGCTTCTCTGTAATGCGTTTAAAAAAAAAAAACACCTGTAGGAGAGCATGAGAAAATATAAAAATGGGCCCCATCTGCCTGTTACTGGATCTGCCAGGAGGATCCTGCCAGCACAGTTCTGTTAGCCCAGCCCCTAGCAGAGATGTTAACGTTTGAGGCTTGCTGGAGCGGAAATAGTCCCCCGTTTCCCCCATAAAACACGTTCCTCCCCACTCCCAGGGTACGTGGTGAAGCAGCATCTTGGTTGTATCTACGCAGGATCTCAAACAACGACTTTTCCTCAAGCTCCTCCGTTCACCTCCAGAAGATTTGGGAGTTTTACCTTACACCACCAGCAGGTTTGACAACGCTGCAGGGCAGGAGCCAATCTGCAGGAAAAACAGTTTTTTTCCATATTTGAAATATTGACCCAAGCCTTTAAGAGCTTGGAGCACTGCTTTGATCTCCAAAGGCTGCATCAATTTTACCAGCGTCCTTAAGCCAGCCCTTCAGCTACAGCTTTTCTGGTTCTCTCTTCCCACACGCCTCTTCCTCATGCTTTTTCTTCTCAAGGTGCATCCGAGCACGTTGCACTCATCCCCCGACAGCAGAGGAAAGCACAGGGTTGCAAGTTGTTCAGTCCTCGCCTAGGACTGCAACTCCAAAATTCATCCTCCACCGTGCCTGCAAGTCTGTTCACGTTTCTCGGCTCTCTTCTCTTTTGACCCATCTCTCAAGCTGATGAGGTCTGTCACAGCTGCCATGTGTGCCTTGTACGCGCCTCCGGTGCATTAGGAGAGAGGAAGAGTGTTTTTTTAAAAGTAAAGCAGATTTCTTCCCTCTTCACTCCTCAGTCCATTCACACCTCACTTTTCTCTGTGGCTCGTCTGGAGCACGGCCCTGGCGAGAGCTGGGCCATTCGCCAGGCTCCCTGCATGGACCCGCTGGCCTCCAGGTGTGACCCCCCTAGCTGGAGGCCTCTGCAAGCTCAGCATCTCACCCGAGCCGCTGCAGGACCCAGCAACAGAGCCGGGCACCTCCAGATGGAGATTCGTCCCACCCGTCTCAGACTAAACGCCCCCGGTTTTAGGAGGCTCCAGTGCACCTCAGCTTAGGTGCCTGTTGCACGGTGGCTTGTGCAATCGCAGGGTGCGGTCGCTGGTTCCTCCAAGCCCAGCGTCGCTATTAGCAGCCACTCCGAGCAAACGGCATCAAGCAGGACGAGCAAGCGTGCGGGAAATGGGTGCACCCAAGAAGTCACAGTCCCTGCCTTGAAGAGCTCGCTGCCCTGGTTCGGCGAGAAGCAGGGTGGAGCAACCCCGGCCAGCCTCGCGTGAGCTGCTGTCACCCCAAGCTGGAGCTGCCAAGTTTCCGGGAGCTGGGCAATGCGGAGAGGCCGGGGGGGAAGGAAACCACTCTGCATAGATTCGGTGTGGGGCCAAGGAATTGGGCTCTGGCTCATTACCTGCTCCTTCTTCTACCGAAAAGGACAGGAGGGAAGAAGTGAAATCCTGCACGTGCCGGCAGGGAGGAAGCGTCTCATGGGTGATGCGGAGGACACCGGGCTGCGCTCCTGGAGGTGTTCCCTGCTCTCGCTCCATGACTTCCAGCAAATCGCATCATTTTCCCATGCCTCAAATACCAGTCGGAGCGACCGCGGGCGAGCTGCTCTGTCCACACGCGTTGCTGGACGTCCTGCCAAGAGCGCCCGGCCCTTCGCGGGCACAGCTCAGCTCGCTTCGTTGACAGCGACCCATGGCCCAGGCCTGTGTTATCCGCGGAAAACATCTGCTGGGGAAGAGCCGCAGATCCCCAGGCCTGGAGAGAGCCGTCCCTGGGCCTGGCTGGCGTCCAGCCTTGCATGAGCTGAGGAGCCTTCCTCATGTTACAAGGAAGAGTATGGCGGAGGAGAACAAATTTTTTCATCAATTCATCAGTGCTGTTGTTCAAAATTACTGGCATCGCTGCCAAAAAGGTGTGACTATACAGCCGTTATTCTGCTGCAATACCTGGCGGGGAGAGGGCTGGACACAGTCACCGCCGCATCCTGGCCCACCGCTTCTCCTGTCCTGGCTCGCAGCACCTTGTCTCCGCTACCACGTGGGAAATAATTAAAAAAAATACCGGAACGCAGAAGTGGGTTAGCCAGATTAAGGAAAACACAACACCGGATTGAGGCAAAGTGGGATCATACAGACACCAAACACGTGGCAGAGGATTACCTGCTCTTTGTCATCCTCCCAAAATCCTGTCCTAGGAAAGCACGATGATAACGGGGTGGAATGGTGAAGTATGTAATAAGGGCACGGCACGCTGACGTTTGTGTTGAACCAAGGACCGGAAACACAGGGCCTAGTTTTCCCTTCCGTATTATTTTAAGCAAGAATAAAAAGGACCTAAGGTTTTGTAAGATGTGTGTCCTGAATAAATAACAAGCGGATCCTCCTCCATGCCCAGCGCGGGGCATCCCCTCTTCTGCACGCTCCTCCGGGGAGTGAGAACCGAGCAGCTCCCCAAAGCTGATTACAGCTTTTGCTGGTGCTGTTTTGCAATCAGACTTTTTCTCTCTCTCTCAGGGCTGACCTCTCATTAGATGAAGCAGTTTGGCCTAGTTTTAAAACGCTCACTGGAGTAAGAGCAGATCTCTGCACCCGGGGCCGAACGCAGCAACGTCAGATTTTCCGGCCAAATATTTCCCTGTTCTGCAGCACATAAAAAGGGCTAAAATTTGTGTTTGTGTCGTCTTTTTAAACAAATGAAAGGCCTGGGATGGGGACGCAGGAGACCCAGGTGCATCCCTGTTCGGGGCTCCCCCACCTGTGCCTCAGTTTCCCTGGCTGTAAACCGGAGACGGCGGAGACGCCTGCAGCCAACAGCGGCAAAGGGCGCTACGCCACGCTTCAGATCAGTTATAAATCACAGTTATTTAAGCCACGCTGCGTTGCGGGAAGTCACCTCCTCCCATTTGCTCGCAGCGGTGCTTCGGCAGAACCGCCGTTCCCACGAGCATCCCTTGGGCTGGCTTTCTTCAGAGCTATTAATTGCACCGCGTGAAGAGACAGGCTACCGCCCTCGCGCTGGCTTGCGGAGACGGAGCTATTTTTGCGAATAACCATCGCTTTTACGAGTTCTGCAGGTCGAGCGCATAAAGAGCCTTAAATCAAGTTAAAGGGCTGCTCTTCCCTCAGGTTGCCTTCGACGGGGCCCTGAACCCACGGCAGCAGCTTTGGGGCTGCCCTCGTTTCCTTCCACCGATTTCGGCTGGATTAAGCCTCGCCGTCTTCTCTAACGAAGACGAGCAATCGCGAGGCGGAGAAAACCGCCGTGGGGTAGAGGAGATCTTCAGTTCGAGTTGCCGCAGCAGTAAAGGCTACGGGCTGTCATGAAAATGCTGTTACAAAGCTCTCTATTGTAAACACCAGCATTAACTCTACTCCACCGGAAAAGAAAAAAAACCATTAAATGGGGATTCTGGTCATCTGCGTGTACAAAGAATTGCATTATCTCATTTTGATTTTTAAAAATTTTAATTTTTATCTCAGCTGTGCCTCTGGAGTTTAAGCCTCCTCGTGAAAACTGCGCTTCTGTTGAAGGGCGACTGCCTCATGGCGGGGGAGGTTTTTAGCCTGAGCCTTTTGGATAAGACGGGACCGCTTTCAGCTCCTGCTGAAATGAAACGCGAAGCCTCCGGGTTTTACGGACGACATTGTGGAATGGGGGAAACGTGTCCATATTTTCCTTAATCTGTTCCTAATCCGCCAGGCCCCGGGAATCTCCTTTGCGCAGCCGGGCTTTACAGGAGGCAGATCAGGCCCGCGACACCCCCCACTTATATAACAGCGGCGATTTTCCCTCCTGTGCCAAGAGCTGTGCCAGCTCCCCGGCCTCGATAATTACCCGTGAGCAATTAGAGGCGTATTTGACTTGACGCGTCATTGGAGCGGCGGCTCGGCTCGAGGCGCTGGTGCCGCAGAGCAAACGCCGCGTACGCGGGACGGGGCAACCGCGGGCGAGGCGAACGCGAAAGGCCAAAGCGGAGAAACGCGGGCGAAAAAGCAGCCCGTGAAAGCTAAGGAAGGGAGCCGGTTAAGGAGGACGTGTGAAACTTGTGCACCAGTTTGGCTCAGGGCACTGCGCTTTCTCGGGCGATCCCAGTGCGTGTTTTGTTGGCCGTACGCGCGGCATCCCGCGGGGCATCTCCCGTCCCAGCTCAGGAGGGGTCTCCTGACCTCGCACCGGAGAAGTCCCGGCTTTTCGGGGAAGAGCCTCTGGCTAAGCTATATCTGCACCAGCAACAGGAGAAAATCTGTGGAGTGGAAGAGCAGGCAGCAGGACCTGCCGTCTACGCTATCCCCATCTGGGGGTTTGCTTCGGTCTGCTCCCAGGGTCCGACTGCCCACAAGCACCGGGTCCCTATAGGGGCTTAGCCGATGGTTGAAGGAGCTCGGGATTATGTTGGAGCTAGTGTTTGACCATGGAAAATAAGTCTTTTCGCACTCTGTTTTATCCCGTATTTACTACGGCAGCTCTCTTCTCACCTCCGAGTCCGTGTCCAGCTGGTTCCTCACCACGATCATGTTGTAGAGCACGCGGTCGTCGTCCGCCTCGGTGTGGGTCACGTCGTGGGGGGTGCTCCACAGGTTCTGCTCCTCGTCCCGCGCCAGCGTGGCCCCGAAGGAAGCGTACGGGTTGTTGTTGCTGCGGAGAGGGAGGGCAAACGTGAGGCCGGGCCCGACGGCGGACAGCACCCCCCCATCGCCGGGCTTCCTTCTACCCCTGAGCCCCTTTGAAAGCGCCCGCCTCACCCTCTCTGAGCTAAACGCGGAAACAGCTATAATAACTTAGACTACAAAATCCCCACAGCTTTCCGGAGAAGGGCACGGCGTCGTGGAGGGTGTTTTCTTTCCACCTTTGCAGCCATGCCAGCATCCCATCGGGAAGATCTGTCCACGTGGAGATTCTGCGCGCAGAAGGGCAGACGGGTGCAGAGCACCTCCCCTGCCTCTTGGGCAAAGCAGCAGCTCCTACCCATCTTCTTCTCAAAGTCACTGCGGATGAACGGTATTTTATTGTGGACAAAAGAAGAGGACACAGGCAATTCCACCTGAATACCAGAAAACGCTGTCACTGGGAGCGTGGTTGCACACTGGAGCAGGTTGCCCGGAGAGGCTGTGGAGTCTCCATCCTTGGAGATGGCCAAAACCCAAGTGGATGTGGTCCTGGGCAGCCTGCTCTAGGCAACCCCGCTTGAGCAGGGGGTGGGACGAGATGATCTCCAGAGGTGCCCCCAACCTCAGTGATTCTGTGCCTCTGTTTTCTCCCCAGCAGCCCAAACCCTGCTGAATCAAGCAGCAAATCTGCACACGGGAAACCCCGTCGCAGCGGCTCCCCACCTGAGAGGTATGGCCAACGCAACTGAACAGCGCGGGGAGCAGGGCTACGGGCAGGCAGGACTTTTAACCCAGCACTGCCAAAAAATCCAGGAATTCTAGGTCCACATCCCACCTACTCAGGCGCTGGCTTTATCTTGGGGATGGAAACTTCCTCGGCCTGCTTGTGACCTCCTGCATTTACTTGCTTAATGGCGAGCAAAGCAGGGCATCATCTTCTGAAAAGGCTGTTCCCCACCAAGGCAAGGAGCTGCTCTACGCACTGACGGCAGTTCTGTTTTATGGCTGTATATTACTACTGGGCTGGGTTTTTTCTTCCTTTTCTCCTTTTTTTTTCTTTTTTTAATAGGGTTATTTAATTCTGCTGGGATAACTTTTAGCAGAGTACTTTCATAACACTTACACATTCCTAATCGAGATGTCCAGGCGTTCAGGAGAAACAACACGAGCTGAGAAATACCTCAAGACTTACATAATAGTATCATCAACCATCCTATGGTAATTCCTGCTCAGCTCTTGTTGGAACAGACCAATATTTATTCTATTTGCTTTCCAAAACCCTCTGTTTGGGTACGAACGCTATCCAGTGAAACCTGAGATAACGTGCAGCGGTTTATCTGTGCTGGCACAACCATTACAGAGGATGCTAAGAGGAGCTCCGGTGTTCAGATAAAACAGAAAAATCGTTCACATCGGCCTTCCTGCAGAAAAGTTAATTAGACTTTCAATAAACCAAAAAACCTGAGCAACAGGTAACGAGGGGAAAGCTAATCTCCTACAGTCTCTCATTAAGGACAAGCGAAAGCATGTGACATCGAGGGTGTGGATGGCACAACCCAGCGTTTCTGCACCAGAGCAGCACGGGTTCAGCCGGACCATTTCCCCTTCCGCTCTCCCCCCTCCAGCTCCCCAGCGCGGCTCAGCCAAGGGCTTTCCCACAGCTACAGGCAGAAACGACCAGGGTGGAGGCAGCAACAGGCCGACGCAGATGCACGGAGCGACGTTCCTGGGATGCCAGAGCGAGCGTCTGTTAATGCCAGCAGGGTCTGGGGGGTTTTTTGGAGCCTCTCTGGAGAGCAGACAGGACCCCAGCCTGTAAGGTGTCACCTGAGGGCAAGACGGGCCGTGACATGAGGTGGGTACCATGCTCCTGCCTTCAGCGGGATCTCCCCGCTCGCTGATCGGTAGCCCTTAACATCTGACTCATTGCACAACCACCATTTGGCAATAACACTTATACGCCTTAGCTTTTACGAGCAGCTCCCCTGCCCAAAGCAAGGCGGTATCTTTATTTCCGAGCAGACAAACCACGGCACGGGACGGGAAGCGGCTTAGCAGGGGCGCGGGCAGGAGCAGAGCCCAGGTGCCCTCGGCGGCTGCAGAGGAGAGGCAGGCCCAAACCCCCCCGCGTGCGAGATCCCACGCGCCGGCCACCACCGTGTTCCTCAAACGCCAGCCCCTGTGCAAGCGTCCGTCTGGAAACCCCCAGCAGCTTGCTCTTGCCAGGTCGCCTTCCCTGCGAGGACCAGCAGCCCAAAGGCGTTAGCAAATCCAAAAAGGCCTCGAGAACCACTGAGGGCCGCGCGCGGGGTAACGCACCGCTCCGCCGACCGCGAGCATCCCCAGCGCGCTCGACGCTTCCAAGCAACGTTGCAAACAAAGAAACCACAGGGGAGGAAGGCACACCAGCGGCAGCTGCCTCGCCGGGTGCGATAGTCGCAACGGGACCAAAGGCAGCGGGGACTGCTTCACACTCCCGTCTTTAGCCAGAAAACGCTGAGCATTAACGCTTCATCAGCAAGCTCGTGCCGGGCATCCTTTGCGCTGCGCTGCAGCAGCCCCACTCCCGGACTGCGGCCAGATTTTATACCAGCGCCGTCCTAGCGCTGTTGCTATTTCTTGTCTCCGCGCAAAGCACTGGCTGCTCTCACTGATCTCATCATAGCTTAGAGTCAGACTTGGATACATTAGGGTAACATACGTGCCTAAAAATACACATATTATCTCCCCATCACTGCTTTGTCCTTTGAAATGTCGCATTTATTGCGCCAGAACCATTCGGTTTGGGGAAAACAGGGTGAACATTTTTGAAGTCACCCTTTAGGTAGTTCAGCCGGGAATCTCAGTTGCCAAAGAAGTAAAACTCAGCTAAAAGATCTGAGATTCATTCAAGTCATTCATTTTAAACAGCGCAGCGATACCAGATAAGCAAATTACTGCAAGCCTGCTCTTGCAAGATCCCCCCTTTGCCATAAAACCCCAAAGCCTCCTGTCCCGTAACGAGCTAATGGCTACGTTATTAGATTAATTATGGGGACACGCTTGCGCAATAGCCAGTGCCTTGCAAATGCCCAGTGGTTTTACAGGCTTTCCTACTTAAAGCCAGCATTAATTGGATTGCCATCTAAAGGCATGTTACTAAAGAAAGGTGCCCCACGCAGCCCGCTCGCAGCCCGACGGGGACGGGCGCTTCCTAAGACAGTAAAACAGTAAGCAGCTCGTACTTCTCTACACCTGCGCTTAACTCTCCTTAGGTTAATGCGAATTTCCTGGGCCGGAGGCCCCATGGTCAGGATTATCTGGTTATTATTTAGGACTTCTTTCACAGCGTGAAATCAGGACACTGCAATCCCCGCCGCCGGCTCCCTCCAGTACGGTGCTGCGGTCCGGGTGCGGGGGGGTCTGCGCCTCCCGGGCGTCCGGCGAACCTCAGCCGCATCGGCAGCACCGAATACACGCTCTGCGGTCCCGGAGACCCCAACTCCCCCTCTCTGGTGCCGCAGCACCTCTCTTTGCATCCCGGGCACTCCTGCGTGCCGAGACCCTTCGTGCAAGCGGGAATGGCCACAGAGCCGTTTGGAAGGGCCCTTCGTCCTGCAAAGGCTGAGGCACGCTGCGTCGGCAGCTGCTGCTGACGCAAAGCAAGGCACCGAGGGGCACTTTTTACTTTCCTGCCTAACGCACGCTCGCCCTCACACGCTGTTAAGTCACCCCCTGACTTCGATGTGCATATCTGCGACATGCAAAACCTGCTTACGTGTTTGCACAGGTCACAGCTCTTAAAAGAATGACTTAAGAGAGGTCTTAATCTGTTCATATTAAAAAAACCCCACAACTGGAAGCCCTGAAGGCTCCGCACTAAGAAAGGTGCAGCTGAAAAGCGTGGGAAAACCCTCTGTTGGCCAGAAATCGGCAGGCGCGGTGCCCGAAAGCGAAGACCCCCGCAGCACCGCCGCGGCGTGCTGCACCGCGGCCCCCGCGCAGCACCGCTCCGGGAGGCAGCAGCCGGGACCCGCCGCGGCGGGCGCGTTCGCGCAGCCAGGCCGCGATGCCCCGTGCAGGCCTGCGCCCAGACCCGAGGGGGCGAGACGGGAGCCCCTCTGCGTTCCCCGGC
>PTFA01000009.1:100940-117043 GCA_003342895.1 Casuarius casuarius | reverse complement strand
CCCGGCCGGGGCGGCGCGTCGCGGCCCCGCCTGCCCCGAGGCGGGGTGAGGGGCGGCGCCCGGCTTCGTGCCGTGCCGCAGCCTGCGTGTGAGGCGGCAAGAGCCTGCGATCGGCTCGGTGCGCGGGCTCCTGCATCCTCCCCCGCCCCGGCCGGTCTGAGCCGCGGCCCGCTTGCAGGATCGCGCCCCGAAACACAGCTCCCTGCAAGGTCTGCGTCCTCCCCCMAGCAGTATCCAGCACGGCCGCTTGCAGGAGCGCAGCTTCCTCTGTAATTCAGTGCGAGGTTTCCTGCGTCCTTCCAGCCGGTTTCCAGCAGGGCTCATTTGTACGGCGCACCTTGCCGTTTAATTCGCTGCAAGACCCCCTGCATCCCAGACGATTTGAGCCAGGGCCCGCTTGCAAGGTCTCGCTGCACAGCATAATTCGGTGCACGATCCACATCCTTCCCCCAAGCAATATCCAGCAGGGCCCGCTTGCAGGAGCGCAGCTTGCACCGTAATTCAGTGCGAGGTCTCCCGCATCCTCTCCCCAGCCGCCATCCAGCAGGGCCCGCTGGGACGGTCACGCCTTGCCGGGTAATTCGGTGCTGCAGCCCAGCCAGTTCCAGCCAGGGCCGGCTTGCAAGATCTCACCGTGCAATACAGCTCAGCGCAAGGTCCCTTAACTGCCACAGTTGGGTAACGCCGGGAGCTGTGTGGTCACCGCAGGCGTGAATTGCTTTTGCAGGGGGCTGTGTTTACTGCATGCTCGCCATGTAACCTACAGGTTGCCTTTAAAAAGTCCAGGCCCCGCAGTCCGCCCCCTTGCAGGTCATCCTTTCTGCTGAGACTCGATGCTAAACCCGCCGACAGCCCGCAGCCTGCGGGAGGAAGCTCGGGGCCCCCTTCCTTTCCTCGCGTGGGCTGTGCTGTTAGGAGCCGTTGCGGCACGACTATGCCCGATTGCACAGGCAAGTCACAGAGAAATGTGCGGGGGTAACGGCCTGCGCTTGCCACCTTCGAGCCCAGGGAGCTGCTGCGGCCTGAAACGGGGCTGGATGCGACCTTCGGAGTGGGATGGAGGAAAGCCAACGCGGAGCCGGGCCGTGCGGTATTTCCTTCGTTAGAGTGAATATTCCTGTCACGTACCTATCTCAGACCAGAAGAACGAGGGCGAAGCGTGAACGGTGAATTAAGATGGTCTTGGGTCTCGTTTAATCGACACAGCTTATTTCCCCGGGTCTTGACTGCATTTGCGAACAGCCCATCAAGCATCAGGCGGCCGCCCAAAGCAATCGCGCTAAGTGCAGTTGGCCGCGGGCGCCGGAGTGAAGAGTAATTTAGTTTTAGCACAGCAGCTTCCGGAGAGCATTTCATTTTTTGCTTACCGCAGCAGATATACCGCACCTGCTGCATTTCTCTTCCCGATTTGCAGTGTGTCTCCGAAGGTGCTGGTACAGCTTTTGGGGGTTGCCCGCACGGTCGGTTAGGTTGGGTCCGTATTTTAGTGAGTGGCAAGTCGGGAGCTGGTCACGTGCTCAGGGGGAGATCGACCGATAATTGCTTATCTGCAATTGCAGTTTTGTCCAGATTGTTTCCGCACTCCTGCGGCATTTTTTTCCCAGCTCCCCGCAATCATTAGCGGCCAGAAATCAAGCTCAGGAGGAGGCAGCAGCACTGCGCGAGCACTGCAACCATCAGATGCAAGCGGGGAGGATCAGCAGTGGCTTTCCCTGCGCTCTCTGCTCTCCAACCCCGTCCCCCCCAAGGGAGACGCGCGAGGGAAACCTCCGGGCACCTGAGGAACCTGAAATACAACAGCTGGAGCTTGAGGTACACGTACGTGCGGCTGCTCAGCTGCTGCACGAGGCTTTTCTCTTGCAGATCCCAACCTACTTACAACCTGCAGGTGTCTAACCTTGGTCTTCAGAGAGCACTGATGCCCCCCAAAAAGCGCTGGAGCCCAGGACTCCTCCGTCTCTCCCTGAGACCTGGTTTGCTCTCAGGTGTCTAAAAACAAACGTTTCTGGTAAGGAGATGCAGAGCCCGGCTGCTGAGGTGCGGTGGGCCAGGAGACGCGACGGAGCACTTCTTGCTCATCCGTCCGTGCTCGTCAGCTTCTCCTTGGCGGCTCCAGCTCTCTCTCCGGGTTGCTGCGTGGGGAATTACGGGCAGAGATGGCGTCTTCCAGTGAGAATTTCAGCCGGGAAAGCCGACAGCGCAGCAAACCTTAAGAGACCTCCATGACCCCGGATAAGAGGAAGGTTGCGATCACTGCCTGCGTGCTGCTCACTGCATCGGAAACCAGACTTGCCCGGAGACGCGGAAATAACTGTTTAATACTTTCACATCAGACACCTCCGTTGCAAGGGACCTCTCTTGGCCCGAGCCAAACTCGGCAAAGAGGGCTGAAATGCTGGATTATGCTGCCGTCACTATGATTTAGTACGTTTGGGTCTGTGCGAGGCCATTAGCGATGCAGGCGTAATGAAAGAGCATCTTCTGGGTCTCTCTGCAGCATGAAGGCACAAAACGGCTGCGCGCAGGGGACTGAATGCATAGATGGGGTAGGAGTGAAAACCCTGCATCGGAAACCTAATCCTAAGAGTGACTTATCCCACTGGGAAATAGAGACGGAGAGCCGAGCACTCTATTTTGGGCAGGGAGTAATCTCGGTGAGCTGCAAAAATTCAGTCATTTCAGTTACAAAGGAATTGAAGAAAACGAGAAGCTGTTCGTGAGAAAGAAAGGAGGAGACCTGGGTAGCGGGCTGGGGACAGGAAATCTTGGCGTGCTCCCTGACTCTGCCACAGGTTCTCACGTGACTTCTCAATTTGATTTCATCAATCAACCCTGCGACCCGTTTTCCCATCTTCCTTAATTGAAAAGTCAAATCACCAGGGACAGATTCGTTTCTTACCGTCTCCCGAAGAGCCTGACGCTGGGGCTTTTACCTTGGTCGGGGCTTTCGGAGCCTCCCCATGCCGCACATAAATCATTCATGGGGATTGACTTAGAGCCGCACGAGCTAAGAGGTGGGGCAGGACTGCAAAGTCAAGGGCTTTCTGCCTCCACGCCATGCCTGGTGTTTTCCTTAAATCCCCCTTTGGCCCGGGAGGAGCGGTGTTCCCGCTGCACGTTCTCCGTCGTGCTCAGGATTGCATGTACTTCTGCTGCATCTTCCCCGCTCCCTCCTCCCTTACCCGACCCGCTGGGTCCCTCTTCCAGTCCCTTTTCACGTGACCGCAGATTTTTTTAGATTGCAAATGCCAGGAAGCAGGGGCCCTGCCTTGGCTTCTGGCAGAGCTTAGCGCCGAGAGCCCTGGTCCCGGATGAGACCTCCGGGCACGGCTATAACGTGAGCACCGATTTGATCGGCCCTCGCCAGCTGAGACGTCCCTCATTTGTGGTAACTCCCTTCTCTGCAAGGAGCTTTTCTCTCGTGCCCCGCTGCTCGTGAGCCAGGGGAATTACGTTCTCCGTTAAGGAAAAGCCGCAGCCTTCTGGGTCTAAAAAGAACCACAGAGAAACACCACCCAACCTGAGGCGTTTACAGATCCCTTTTCCTTTTGGTTGCAATAATAAATCTTGCTTGTTTATTTTCTGTTGGAGAACAAATAGAGGAAGGTCTCCCAAGAGCTGAAGCCTTCCTGGGGTCTTCAAAGCAAATCATTTTCCCCATAGAGGTAAGTGAAATATTGCCAGCTTCTTCACAAGTGTTGTAAATAACCCAGACATATACCAAAAAATGCGGCTTCAGGGAGTAGCACGCCCTGGCTGTTTGCCCAGGCCCTCTCGGGCTCTGTGGTCCTGTTACATTTTTATATCAGCGATAGCTTCGTGATGGGCAACCCTCCGGGAGGGAGATCTGAATGGAGACATTGCGCCGTGTCTATTTGCTCGCAGTGAGCAAGAGCCTTTCCTGGGGTCAGTGGTTGCAGTCCCGGCTGGCCTTTCTCACTCCTCATCGTAATTATCATCTAAATACGTGTCCTCTAGGCTCCAAGGTTGCCAGGTAAGAAGGAGGTAAGTGTCCGCCCCGTCCTGGATCAATATCCTTGTGCCGTGGAGGTTGGCCAAAGCCCAGGAGGAATATGCCCACATGGGAGAAATGACCCGTCTCACAGAATACGATATGAAAACAAGTCACTGGATAAAGGTCGTGGTGGGGCAACCAAGGGGAACAAGATTTTGCACCAATTCGGGTGCCCTGCGTGTGTAGTTGGCTGAGCCCTGGCTTTCTGCCCGCTCCAGCAGTGCGCTGCATCTGGCCAGTGCAGGCCTGAAGGTCTGAGTGTCCCCTCCTTCGTCTTCCTCACACGTGCAGGACATAGTGGCTGTGGTCTGTTGCTGACCAAATCAGCAGGCCTGCGACTTGGCTACTGCTTACAGAATTGCTGTGATTTTAGTGACTTATAAAGACTTGGCCAAACGGGCACCAAGGCTAGCACGGAGAAAGGATTCGGGATTCATTTCCTTCACACAAGGTCTAGTCCTGCAGCTTAACTTCACCCGGCGTCCAGCAGTGCTCTGGGCACAGGCAGACACTTCCAGCTGGAGAAAAGGAGGAAAACAAGGAAACATCTTAGTATCCCAACCTCCTTCAGGTGCTGTGCACCTTCTTGGCATCTTGGCCTTGAGTTTAGCGAGATGTAATTAGGCGGTGTCCCTCTCCATCCGCATCTAGGACAGACTGCAGCAAAACTCAGATAGTATCCAAATGTGCCCAGCTAGGGCTGGCATTTTTCCTCAAATTCCTCTAGACTGGTGTGGGAAGGTGACCCAGGCTGAGCGCTTTCCCAGGACAGTCTAAGGATGTTATTCTCCACGGAGAAGGTGGAGAACGGGACCCTCTGAGCAGGAGATGTTGTAATTGTTTTAGTACTTGGAGACCCTCCAAAAGATGTAGTTCAGTGTCAGATGATAATAATCTATAAACACTTTTATAGGTCTTATATCTATCTATATAGCTTGATATAAGTAGACATTTTTACGCTACAGAAGCTGGAACGGAGGCAGCAGCTTCGGCGAAGACGCAGTGGTGTGAGCCTGGTGTAACCTGGTGCTGAGTCAGGCTCTCTGCCTTCCCGGCAGAGAGTTATCATCAAGGGAAGATTAAAAGTCACATCATTAGGGAAAAGACAAAACTGATTATGATTTTTAAAATGGGCCAGTCAGAAAGCTGACCGGCCCACAGCTGCGGTGCACGGGCCGAAAATACAGTCGCAGAGAAAATGAATGAGAATTAGTTTTCTGTTTAAGAAATACGTGTAATTAATTAGAAGGCAGCGATGAGTTTTATCACAAGCCTTTTTTAGCTGCAGGAAAAGAAGATGATTAGGAGCGCTCATAATGGAATTAGCAAAGATTTTTTCTGCCAGGAAGTTATTACTGGGGAAGATGTAAACACGATTTTAGAGTGAGACAGGCTCAGAGAGTGAACAAGTTGTCAATTTATGCAAGTGCAACAGGAAAACTGACAGGAGTCTCATTTAGACTTTTTCCCCAAAACTAGAATTGTTTTCCCTAAAAAAATTTATTTAGAGAGAGATGCATTTTTCAATGGAAAAAGAAATACATCTCCCCGGCACTGTTGTGACTGACCCCAGTGAAATGCAAGAAGCCGGCCCGGCGGGGACCGCTGCCGCGTATCCGGACTTCTGCAGGGCGATAAGGACAGGGAGCGGGCTGGCGTCGACGGTGGCGGTGGATAAGCACCCGGATAAGCACCCGGAGGGGTTCAGGAGCACTTCAGGCAGCCAGGCAGCGCCTGTGCCCAGCTCTCCTCTGCGCCTGGGCTCGCTGGGCGAGCTCGCCCGGCGCTGGCTCACCTCCCGGGGTGCAGACGTGCTCCAGGAGCTGCTGCTGAGCTGGGCTGCAGGAACGACCGCGGGGCCAAAGCGGGCAGCCCCCCGGTGCTGCACGCTGCTGAGCGGGGCAAAATGCCCGCGAGGCCCCTTCCCGGCGGCAGCTCAGCTTCTCCCAGCAGCAGCAGCTGGGATGGACAGGGTACAAGCCAGGAGCATGACTCGCGAAGCTCCCGGTGCCACTCGTTTTGGTTGCTGGTTTGAAGTCCTCGTGCATGAAGTGGCTCTGACACTTGCAGAGCCCGGTAGTAGCTGCTTCACTTTTGTTTGGCTCTTTCGCATCCCTCTCAGCGCACAAAATAAACCAAATTTGCCCCGGCTCCTGGTGTCATCACTGTTCTGTGCTTTTCTGTGGACATCCCTCTGATAGTGGTTCAAAGTTTTTCGACTCAGAGGGGTTCAGAGAAGACGTCTGCTGGGTTTTGCCATGAGGGGAAAGAGCAACATGATCCAGCCCTCGGTTTTCGTTCCTGGCTGTAGCGATGCATCAGCCTTGGGCAAACATCGCCACCGTGCGATCATCTGGCTGGGCAGAGCCAAGGCTGATCCTTCCCCCTGCACCTCTGTACTTACGTGCCTCTGCTTTTCGGAGGGACGTGGAGGTCCCTCGCACGTGGTCTGCATTGAGGAGCAAGCCTTGATCTTAGAGGACAGAGTAATAGCGCCTGCCAAAATATTAGAGGAGCCACTGGCTTGCATCGAATGCTAGTTCCCGTGGTTTGGGAGGACTCCTGTTCGCGTTGGCAAGTCGCGCATTGATCCTGCTGTACGGATGTGTCTCCCACATCCCGCCCGGGCTGGTCCGAAACGTCGGCATGGCAAGCTGGGAAAGCCGCCGCGGAAGTGTGGAGCTGAGTGTCTTTCAAAGTGCTCAGAGCAAAGACATGGTTGCCTCCCGGGCCAGGCTTGCTGTTGGGATATCAAGGGCCTAAATTCCTTGGATAAGGAGCACTTTGGGGGGCACACCTGGAAACGAGCTAGCCTGTTAAATGTGTGTTTTCCTTTTTGGAGGGGAATAGCTGACTCCCTCCAGGAGGGAGCCTAGAAATAAAGCAACACGCAAGTGCTCCGGACACCTGGGGGACAGGTCCTCGAGCTGAATAACAAGCCAGATTAGCAAGCCTTAACTAACTTGCTAGTAGGGATCATTTCCTATTTCACTTATCCCTCCAAGACCGCAATTTACTGAACAGTCCTGCTGATGTAGGAAGGGAGCTGGAGATACTATGAGCTTTATGATCTCTAGTCTGGAAGTGTTTCACCCCTGGTTAATGCTGGGGTTGACGTAAGGATCAGGATGTGGGAATTCAGTGTTTCAAGACCTCCGTTTGGTGTTGGTGGTTCGGGTTTCAGGGTCCTTCAGTGTTTGGATGAGGCCTGGTATCTATGAAACATGTTATGGCATGATAGTATTTTTAGGGCAGAAATTTATTCTCCCAGCCAAAAGTGAGTTTAGGGTTTAGTTTGTTGATGCTGTTTGAGAAAGTAAAGCTTTGGGAGCCCAGTTTGCTCCTGGATTTTGCAAAGCCACCAAGGTAGGCAGAGAGGCAGAGTCAACAGGCATCCGTGGCTCCGTGCTGCGGGAGGTGCAGCTCCAAAAGCGAGTAGGTGCTGAGGGCTGTCGATACCTTATGTTCTCCTTTTCTGCGTTAAGGTTAGGGTTTGGAAGTCTATTGATTCGGGATCCCTCTACATAATTAAAAGCCACATGCATTCCTGCTCTGAGCAGAAGTACAGTTAAAGTTAGGGAAAGAAACCAGAGAAACTGAAAGCTTTCTGGATTCTGCAAAACACGGAGCATCAAGGTGGTCTTTGAGGCTTGTGTTATATTTTCTCTTGGTCTAGAGATGCATCCCCTGGTATAATTAAGGCTAACCTTTCTCTTACATTTTCTTGGAGCATACAGAGGCATGCTTTAGATATAACTAGGGTTAGGATCAAGACTGGGTTGTCTGAGATGGAGGAGCCCATTCTTACTCTGGGCTGTAGGTCCATTAGCTAAGAAAAATTCTGATTTTTCTTGAGAGCTGTGGTTCAACCAAGGTCACTCGTTGAACTCTGCAGATTCAGTTCTTGTTGGTCCTATTGGGGGAAACACACAGGGAAGAGTGGGAAAACCTGAAAAACTAGATAGCAGCAGGGATGTCGTACAATCCTCAAGCTAAGAAGACCAGGTGATCAGAATGGAGAGTCGTTTTTCCCTGGCATAAAGCTGTGATTGGGGGATTTTGCAGGATGCTTTGGGCTCTTCACTGAGCTGCTCTGC
This sequence comes from Casuarius casuarius, assembly GCA_003342895.1. NCBI lineage: Eukaryota > Metazoa > Chordata > Aves > Casuariiformes > Casuariidae > Casuarius > Casuarius casuarius. The sequence continues at coordinate 108,931 of PTFA01000009.1, read as the reverse complement.
AGCAGGTGGCCCGAATGAAAGCACTAAAAACACTCCCCCACTAACCTCAACACAGGCTTTGATTCAGCAAACCGCTTCAAGGTGGCCTTCATCTTCAGCCCCTGCATGGGTTCCACTGATTTACCACGGCCCTCAAAATTAGCAGGGGCTTAAAAGCCTTGCTAATTAGCATGGGTTCCCACACGTTGTGCGAAACGCAAAGTGAAGTGACAGCATCCAGGTGAATCATGGCTCTGCTGGCTCTGGCCGCAAATAAGCGTTCCTCCAGTGACTGCCGGCACAAAGTGGCAAAGCCCTCACTCATATCGGGGGAGGATCTTCACCTAATTCCTGAAATATCCGTGCTGTTTGCTCTTAGTGTCCTGCTCGGCTGTGAAGGCTCTGGCTGTGCTTTCCCTCCTTGTGCTGGACAACGGGAGGGCGTTTGCTGGATCTCTGTAAGTAGAGATTTTGGTTCCCAGAGCGTTTGACTCCCGTTCTCACGCGAGCTTGCAGCATCTTCATCCAGTCTCCTCCGCTTCTGGAGATGTGTGGGGCTGCCAAGCACGTCCCCAGTTTGTGGGTGCTTTGAAAGCTATCTCTGATTAACGACAGCAGTAACCGTACCAAGGAAGGGAGCCAGCATTCGTGCCCCAAAGCCCTCCGCGGGACAAGCTCTCTAGCAGCTGTATTTGTGTTTTTGGAGACCCCGTGCCAGCGTGAGCCTGCAGCAGAGAGCCAATGTCAGCCCGAGCGCTGGCTGCGCGCAGAGATGCTGTAATCGCTGGTTTGGCAGAGCAGAGCACCGCGCAGCCGCCAGCCCGCCGGGTGAGCGCAGCCCCGCAGCTGCTCTAGAGGGAGCAATTTGCTGTGTAAATCCAGGAAACTCGGTGTTTTCAAGGGGACGCCGACTCCTGTTCCTTAACCCTTCTTTGTGCCAAGAGGACTTGAATTTTTTTTTTTTTTTTGTTCCAATTTTTTTTGCAAGGAGCAGCATGGCACCTGGCGGTTGGGTGCAAGCGGGGCCGAGCCGGTGGAGCACGGGGCCGTGGGGCAGGCCGGCCTCCGGAAGACCCGGGCTATGGGCGGGCAGAGCGGCGCTGGAGGGTGGCACTTGCTTTTCCCCTTGTCCCTTCCAGGCCCCACAGTGCTCCCTGCACGCCCGAGCTCGCAGAGGGCCCCGGGGCTGCGGGCGCTGTGAGTATCGCTGGCGCGGAGGTGGGTCCCCGCTGTGGGGACGTGCTCGGGGTGGGCTCCTGGGGGCAGCGGCGGCCAAGAGGAGCTGCTGGCGGTGGGGTGGCTCGGCTGCTCGGAGAAGACCTCCCCGAGCCCCTGGAGGGCTCTCCTCCCCGGCAGGCTTTGGCAGCACCAGCTAGGGCTGATATTCCCTGTAAATATCTTAATCCCGAGCTGGCTAACCTGCTTCCGATTTCAGCATCCACTCCTGCGGTGCAGGACATACCCCTTTACTGCCCAATATTATATATTTTGTGTCACTTGAGACACTTTCTGCTGGTTATATCGTATTAATCCAACCCGTTTGCCACACGCATGTGAGTGAGAGGGTGCTGCGGGTGGCCGTGAAACACGGCGGAGAATATTTCCGGCAGACTTTTCAGATCATGGAGCTGCTGTTGTCGTGGGAAATGCCTGCCTGATTGCCAAGATAAACAGGATATAGAGAGGCTTCTGGTAGAGGGTATTATCTTGCTAAGGAGATGTACCAGGAGCTGCTGGCTGTGAGCTTGATGGACCCCTGTCCAGATGGACCATGTGTGGGGGTGGGTTTTTTTTTTTTTTTTTTTTTGGATTAAATTCATAAATAAGTGCAGTAGTACTGTGCACTCCATCTGCGCGTGAAAGCAACTTTCACACACGTGGGAGGCTTGGGAGCAGGCGGTTGCTCCAGGCTGGACCTTGCACAAGCCCCGGGGTCCAGCGGGGCCACAGCATCCCGCTGGCCAGGCAGCGCTCTTCCTATCGCCTTTCCCTAGCAACCTGTTCCTGCTGGAGCTTTGGGCATCCGGGAACGTGGGGCAGAGTGGGGCTGTGCCGGAGCTGCCCCTGTCATTTCGGAGGTGGTCGACAAGCAGGAGAGCACGTGGGGCAGCAAGGGATGAAGAAGCATCAGAGGTTCCTGAAGCTGCAGGGGTGGAATTGGTGCGATCAGGAGAAATCGTTGCTAGTATTAAATCATGGAGGAGCGTAAAGCTTTTTTTTTTCTCTGCTGTTAGTTTAGAGTTTTGGGGGTTTTTTTGTTTTCCCTCTTCCCTGCTCTGCCAGCTCCCATAAAGTTGGAGGCATTCCAGCTGTGATGGTGACTTTTCAGACTCCTCCCTCCAAAGGGGGAAAAAAAAATCGGGAGCAAGGAGAGGAAGGATTTGAAATCCTAGAGAGCTTTTCCTGCTCTGCTTCTGCCTGCAGCTCATTGCTGCGGGCACGATGCCGGGAAAGCAAAGTTCGCTTTTGCGCGCTGTGCAGCGTGTGCAAAGTCTTCCCCCAACGCTGCTCCAAAGTCACACTTCAGCAGCGGGTCTGCCCGGCGGGAAGGACCCGGGTGTGCAGCTAGCGTGACGACCCGGGCGGACTTCTCCTCGCAGGTGCCGGGTCCCTCGAGCATGGCCACGCAGCTGTTTGAAGGGAAAGGACATGCCGCCGTCTATCAGAAATACAGGTTTGCTCCCGGCAAAGAACTGCAGCAAACCATCCTCTCCTACCTGAAGGAAAAGGTAAGCGGTGCTGATGGATTTTGGGGAGAGATGAGGTTTCCATCCCTGCTGGGGATGTTAGCTTGGGCAGTACCGCGGGGAGAAATAATTAAGCAGGACACCATGGTAATGACTTGTGCGGTGGAAAATATGGGCAGCCGAGAGCATTTCCGCGGGATATACTGTAACTAGGGTGTTCCCATGTGCACAGAGGGGAAGGAAAGGGGTAGAAGTTGATCCCACGTAGGGATTTTCTGGCCAGCTGCTGAGACATCTCTGCTCCTCCCATCAGAGGACAAACCCCATCGAACTGGTGGTGGACGTGGGCTGCGGGTCGGGACAAGGCACTCTCTTCCTGGCGGAGCGTTTCAAGAAGGTGGTGGGAGTGGACATCAGCGAAGCTCAGATCCAGGAGGCCAGAGATGCGCCCTCCCCTCCGAACTTGTCTTACCTGTAAGTGTCGCGTGCGGAAAACTTGGGTCCTCGTGCAAAGGCAGTGTTTTACGAGTGGGGCTGGTGCCAGCTGCTGCTCTGCCACCAGGACAGCAAGGGAAATCCCCTCGGAGCAGGGTCCCCTTCATACAGATCTCATGGAGAGCGCGTCCCACCTCTGTCCCGGGAAGGCGATGGTGGAACAGGCGTTACCCAAGACGGACAGTAGCCATGGTCTTACACCCCTGGTGGAGAGTTGCATCGGACTCCAGAAAATGCCCACTGGCTTCATGTCATACTTACTAATTCCAGTATTAAATGCTGCTTTCCCGCCCCCCTCTAGTGTGTGCCCTGCAGAGGAGCTGCCGTTTGAGGATGGCTCGGTGGACCTCCTTACTTCATTTACAGCCGTCCACTGGTTTGATATTGAGAAGTTCATGAAGGAAGTAAACCGTGTCGTTAAGCCACGTGGCTGCGTGGCTCTCAGCACCTGCACTGCGGACATGAGTCTGCGCTATGGACACTGCTCTGAAGAGCTGACTCAGATCTTCAGAGAGGTGAGGCAGGGAAACCCAAACCTCACATCTGGGCAGGGAGGAACATGCAGCAACTACACAGCTGCAGACAGGAGAAGCTATGGGCTCAGGGGTGTGAGGAGAGGCTCAAGGACAGCAGTTGCCTGCATCCATCTGCTCCTCACCTTGATCCTGCTCGTGAGCGAGGGTGGGGCTGCCACCACTACGTACCCTTTGGCTCTGTTCACTGTCTTCCAGCGAAACCAGTCTGATGGAGTGCATCTTCAAGGAGACTTTTCCTGTAGCCCTGGTCACCATGGAAGTAATGTGAAATAGAAACTGTTTTAAGAGTTGCTTTTTGTGATGTTTCTTGACCAAGAATGTTTTAGCAACTCATTATGAGTAAGGGTGTAGGGAGGAGGACAGGAGCCTATAAAATAGTATCCTAAAATCTTGATGCTGCACAAAACTATGGTGAACTTTAAATACAGGGAATATTTAAAAAAAAAAAAAAAAAAAAAAAAAAGTTTGTGTGTGTGCCTCAGATATGCATTAGGCCAAGAAAGCCTGAGTTAAGAAGTGGAGGCTGAGAGCTTTAAGTGGTTTTTGCTTTTAATCTCCTCTCTTTCCAGACCACAGACCTGATTTTTAAGTACTCACATAATAGACTGAAGCATGTCTTGGAAGACTACAAAGAGATATTTGAGGCCTTACCATTTCAAGACAAGAAGAGGTGAGAAGGAAGCTCTAGGTGTAGCACCATGAGTGGGGAGGAGGAGGAGGGAAGAGGCGAGGAGGAGAACACCCTAGCAAAGGGGGATGGGAATGCGTTGGGGTGACCAGACCATCTGTTGGATGGTACCTGAGACACGGCTTCTCTAGCAGTTTATCCATTATAGATCCTGACCCATCAAATACCATAATCGGCAAAGGTCCAAGAGATGGAAACTTCTGATTATGTCATGTTTTATTCATCAGCACCTCATTTTGCAGTTGTCCTTGTTCTGCTGACTTGTAGATCTAATTTGCCAATGCCCCTTTCTTCGCCTGCTTCCTTCCTAGAATCACTGATATCTTCGATAAAATTCCCATGACAGTTGCTGGTGTGGTTGGTTACTTTGAGTCTTTCTCTCCGTATCAAGCCTACATGAAGGATGACCCTGAAGCTGCAAAAACCCTCCTCCAAGAAACCGAAAAGAGGTAAAAACTGCTTAGGAAAATAAGCAGGACATGGAAGAGCCCCTCTTATACACTGAATGAGGAGAGAGGCCATGGCGAGCCCTTCAAAGCCAGAAGTGACCAGTAGAGTAATGCGTTCACTCCTTCCCCTCTGTTCTGGATGGGTATTTGGCAGAGACTTCAAACATCAGATCCTCAGCTGCTCACGGCACTGTTAACCTCAGTTTAAGTCAGTTGAATTGGTCCATGTAGCTGTATGGCATTCTTGCAGTGGCGCATCCATCTCTGTTTCATATCCCAGGTCTCTTAGTTAAGTTTCTCAGCCTCACTCTTGATTAGCAGAAGAAAAAAATACTCGATCACATCCATAACTGATGTGGTGCAATTTTGGCCCACAGCAAGGGCCCTACAAAGCGAGCAAGGGAAGGCAGCCATCCCCGGGGCACGTTAACTTGTTTACGGAGCAGAACAACCCTTGTGCATAGGCCACTAGATGCAACGCTGCCTCCTGCATCTCGGATCAAACCCTCGGTACTTTGGAGTAGCTTCGGGTGGAGCAGGTCTATCTCTGGCTGCGGATGTCACCCCACGTCTTGTGGGAGCAGGATCTGGCTGGACACAGTGAGACCCGTCCTCTGCTTCTTGTTTCAGGTTCCTGGACACGATGGGAGTTTCCTCTCGGGAAACCCTGTTGGAGTTCTGGGTCAGGGACGTCTGCATCCTAGGCTGCAAGGGACCGTGAAAGGAAAACCCTTCAGCTGGTTGAAGAAGGGGAAAAAATGTGGGTCTCCTTCTAATACCCTCGTAACCACTCATATTCCTTGGGAAAGCTTGATGGTGATTTTCTTTCTTGTGACTAAAATTCTCATCTTCTGTGGAAAGTAGACGTAGGTTTAATGTCTGCTCTTAGTCCATAACAGCCTTTCTGTGGTGCCTGCTCAAGGAGATGGCCTTGTCCTGCCCAGTGCTGCCACTGGAGACGACCAGTTTCCAACTGCAGCTGTTGGACTGCACAGGGGAGGAGCATCACAGCCACAGCTGAGAAACGCGCTGATTATCTTGTGCGATAAAAAAGAAATTGTTGGAAAAAAAAAGTTGTATTTGGTTCCTTTGTAAGGGCAGCTGGGGAGCACCTTCTGGGCTTAGAATAACCATGCTTCATGGCCATCGTTCACCCTGGGATCTCAGCGCCCTTTGGCTTCGCAAGGTAGGCAAGCATCAGTGTGCATCCCTGCAGAAAGTGAGGAAAAGCTCCTTTCAGTCCTGCACTGGCCAATATGCAGAAGAATTAAGCTTCCCTCTTGCCTTAGTGCCCTGGCACCCTGCAGCTTTACAGAAGATCTCGCTCCAGGTGCAAATGTTGTAGCGGTGACATCTGCTTCAGTGCAGACCTCACCCTTACTCCCATAGTTTGGTTGACTAGATAGTTTTGGGATGGATATTGTGGATATATGGGTCTCGGTGCTACCACTGATGCTAAAGGCAGGTGCTTACCAGCACAAAAGCGCAGTGCATGTGAGCATCAGCTGTAATTTGGTCAGTAAGAGGGAGGTGTCTGCGTTGGCCCGGGAGCCCTTCCCGCGAGAGCATCGGTGTCACGCCGGGAAGGTGCAGGACAGCAGTGGGGCTGCCCCGTGCGCCCCTGGGGGAAGGAGCAGTCCCGAGGGAAGGGATGCCCGGGAGCTGGTTTAGCTGGCTGGTGGTGAGACGTGGGGTGACACGTGTGTTTGCACACTTGGTGAACCAGAACCGAGCACTGGCCCGTGCGCTGCCTTATCTTCCACCCGCTCTGCGGGCTCGAGATAACAGCCGCGTTTCAGCGAGGGGCAAACAGAGGTGGACAAAGTTCTCTAAAGCCAGGAACAAATCAATGCGGGTCATCTCCGGTTTGCTTTCCGGAGACTTGCAGTTGAGGCCCAGCCTCCGCAGGTACGTTTCCCTTTCCTGTAATTCCTGCCCCAGACGAGAAGGCTGCCCGGAGGCGTGTGGGCACTTCTCGGAGCCGATTAGCTCATTGCGTTATCGAAGAAACCAGAATCGGTGCCTCCGACCTGTGTCCCTGAGGGGGATCTGCGTCTCTTCCCCCGAGGCAAAGAGGACTTGAGGCATCAGCCGTGTCCTCAGAGGCTGAGCAGCCTCTCCCAAGCTGCTTCCCCCCGGTGAGGACAACATGTGGGAGATCTGGGCAGCCCAAGTGCATGGGAAGAGCAGCCAGAGGGAGGGTTGTGGGGGCTGGAGGCTTTGCAGATGCCCTCGGGGGTGAGGACACGGCTGGTGGCTTGTCGTCTCCCGAGGGAGCACTAGAGGTCCCTCCCTGCCCGGGACTACTCCAGGCGAAGCAGCCCAGCCCTAACGAGAGCTGCTGGCCCTGCCTAAGGGAAGCCCCTATCTTCACGTAGGGTCTAGCCTCAGGAGCAACCATGCCGTCCCCGGGGTTATATGGGTCCCGGCTGCGCTGCCCTGAGCGCCCCGGCGTGTCTCCCGGGCTGGTGGAGCCAGGTAACACCCATTGCACCCCCAAAGCAGGCCGGGGGCAGCCCCAGCTGCTTCCCCCCAGCACAGCGCTCACGGCAGTCGCGACGGGGCAAAGGGAGCCGGCACCGCCATTCCCGCGGACTGCAAAGGCCGCGCGGCGGGGAAACGCCGCAGACCTGCGCCGGCTGCATCTCGCAGTGTCGTGCTCCTCTAAGCACGTTGACTCGTGTCCTGACTTACCCCTTCGCTAGACTCTGTACAGCCACCATGTTTTTTTTGTCCTGGAGCCAAGGTTTGCCGTGGGACAGCGCTGCGGCGGCTGCTATCTGTGGGCTAGACCGCGCTTGCGTCCGTAATAGTCCCGGGTTGCGTTGCTCCAAACACCCCTCCGCTGGGTTAAAGATTGGTAAAGCTGGCGCCCAGCCAGGGCAGCTCCGCGGCCGGTGGCCTCCTGCCAACGCTTCGCTTCTGGCGGAGAAAAGGGCTCGGAGGACCAAACCAGGCCTGGCAAGACCTCTGTCCCCGGGCGAGCTTGAACCTGAAGAAAGTGGCTTTTTCTGCCTGTGGGGAGCCAGAAGCAAGAGCAGCTTATTTATTGGAAGGTGCAGAAATAGGTGTTAGTGCTTTGAAACCTCTTTGATCCATCGGCAACGGGGCTGGCTGCGAACGCGGCTGACATTGGCTTGATTGGTTTGGGGAGGGG
>PTFA01000009.1:0-100820 GCA_003342895.1 Casuarius casuarius | reverse complement strand
CCAGTTTTTTGGCTTCTTGAAGGGACCTGCTCAAGAGGTGGTGACGACACGATCTTGGCTCATCATCGTGCCGAAGGCCGGGCTTGCGGCCAGTGCCTTTACGCCCAGCCCGGCGCTTCCCCTATGCCCGCGCCGCTGGGCGCCCGATGAATCACCGGGGATTGCCTCAGCTCGCCTCGGGCTGAGCCCGTCACCAGCCATGCCTGCTTTCGCTTTCCTTCCCGTGCCCGTCAGCTCTGGCACTGCCGGGATTCCTCGGTCCAGGGGGGCGGATGGAGACCTGTGGAGCCCAAGGGCCTCCGGGGACGGGGGATGCTCAGCGGGGCCCATCGGCAGGATGCGATGCTCCCCGCGCAAAAGGGCTCAACCCCAAAGCGCTTTCGGGACCGCGTTTGGCCAGGGAGAAACCATCGTCATCAGTCGGGTCAGGAGCGGGCTCGCGGCGAGCCAGGTGCAAACATCTGGAAGCGATGCCCGGGAAGCTCGCGGCCCTGGTACCCGACTGCCCGTGGCGGGGCCGCGCGAAGCTCGTGTTGCTTGGACTGAGCGCGCAGCCGGCTTCCCCGCTCTGCTTTCGCTTTCATCGGCCATGGGATTTCCTGCTCGCCGAAAAGAGATTTCATTTTACTTTTCCAGCCAGAAACGATGCCCGGGGGTGAAAGCCGCAGGTATCGGGGGAGAAGAGCCAAAGCAGCTTGCAGCGGCTCCTTCCCCCTTGGATAGCACGGCGCGTGGCTCGGTCGGGCCACGGGCAGGACGCAGTAAGCATAAGTATTTCACCTCGCACCAACCCCCTTCTCGCGCCTGGATTTTGCCTGGCGGCGGCCGTCACTCTGCACAAGCCCGGCCCGGCGGGGCCGCAGCACAGCGCCTTCCCGAAAGGGGCGGAAAGATTTATCTCTATAGCTGGGGAGGATTTCGCTAAGGTGTTATTTATTACAGATGCTGTGCCTCGCTCATGTGACGTTGGGGTAGTTATTTATGCCTTTTCTTCTTGTATTTAATAGGAACAAACTGCAGGGAATAAAAATTCTTTTCCGAAATCTGTGCGGTTCTGTCTTTACTTAGGCATGAGGGATAGAAAGAGCGGTTGTATTCAGGCCAAGTGCGAACTAAGGAAACCAGCCCTGACCATGGGCTTTGCTTTTACTTAGTTACCGACCTCAGCCCCTTTGAAAGCTTGCACGACCCCGCTCGCCCCAGCGGCGAAAGCCGGACGGGGCTCCTGGCTGGGTGCAAGTCCTGCCGCAGCATCTGCGATGGGCCGCAAGCAGAGAGCACGCGGGTCCTGCCATCATGTCCACTGGTCCTGCCTCTTTTTCTTTACCCCTTGGGTTTGGTCACAGTGAAAATCGGCTTTTTGGGGGCCTCGTGCGAAGGACCCCGCCGAGCGTTCCCGCGGGTGGTCCCCAGCTGCATCCGTTCACAGCCCCGGCTACAAACTCGAGAGCGGCAGCATTTTCCACTTGCAGGGACGTGTCAGACCTAGCCTGGAAGTGGGTAGGTTATTCCCAGACGGATTTGAGCTTTAAAAATCGGGTCCTTTTGGGAATGGCATCTGCCCGTGGCTGTGACACGAGGCGTTTTAGACTGCAAACTGCATTTCCGACTCGCGTGGCTGCCCCAGCCGCTGTTCTGTCACTGCATAGATGCCCTCCAGGTAGATACACTGTCACATTTATTTTTATTTTTAATACCGATTAATGCATGAAGCTAAAGGTGCACACAGTTACGGTTCCACGTCTAAGCGCTATGTGGGAGAAAGGACGAATTCTGCTGCACATCTGCATTTTTTTACATCTGTCTTGGTACTCGCACGCCTACAGAGATCCCTTTGGGGCTGCAAGGTGGGCGGCGGCATCAGCCGTCCTTCCCAGCGCTTTTCCGCGGCGTTCCCGGGCCGCGGGGGGAGCGGGGCCGGCGGCACCTGCCCGGAGGCGGCGCGGCGCACACCTGCGCCCTGCCGGCCCGGGATTCCCTCCGCCGCCGCTTTCGCTTTCCCGTTTCCAGACCCAGGCGCCTGCGGATTTTCCTGCTGACCTGAAAGCGCGGTCCCGTTTCGTTCTGCTCGCCGCCGGGGCGGTATAAAAGCGGGTGCGATGGGGCAGAGCGCCGAGGCAGCGCCCCGAGCCCCACCACGAGCCGAGCGAGCCGGCCGCCACGCACCCAGGTGAGCACGCACACCGCTTCGTCCCCGCGCGCTGGTTTCCTTTCTTTTTTTTTTTTTTTGGACCAGAGCCACAGATTTGGGTGCTTAAGCAGCAGTCGGGGCAGCCGGGTGCATTTGTGGCCGTGCTCGGCTGCAGGGCCCCGCTTCCCCGCGGCCTCGGGGGGCTGCTGGGCGCCGCCGCGGGGGTCCCTGGCTGATGCCGCGTCCCCCCGTCGCTTCTCCTAGGCAAGATGCAACGTGCCGGACGGCGAGCGCTGCTGCTGCTGCTGCTGCTGGCCCTGGGGCCGAGCCTGGCGGGCGCCTTGCCCCGGGGCACCCCGCGGCACAGGAGCTGCGGCCTCTCCAAGTACCGCTTCCTCCTGCCCACCGAGCTCAAGGCCGTGCAGAAAATGAAGGAGGACTTTGTGAGTACCAGCGCTCAGTCCTGCGCCGGGTCCAGGCCTCTCCAGCGCCAACGGCGTGGCCTGGCATCCCCCAAATACCCACCCTTTGGAGGCGGCAGTTTTTAAAGGTGTCCCTCCGTCCTTTCTCCGGCTCCCAGGTGGAGACCATGCTCCTGTCCGACCACAAGTGCAACACCCGGGTTTTCCACCGGAAATGGAGCACGGCAGAGCTGTCGGTAAGGAAAAAAAAACAGGCTATGGAGAGGGGCTGCCGCTCGCCCGACTCGCGCCTCCTGGCCGCCAGCCCCCGAGAAACCTCGGAAAGAGGGAGTTAATTCTGCACCACGCGGGGAGCCGAGCCAGCCCCCCGGTGCCTCCCCCCGTGGGCCGAGAAACCAGAGAGCCGCTGCCCGCAGGTGCCCGACCGCATGACGCTGGTGGAGGCCGAGCTGGACCTGGTGATGGCCATCCTGGAGCACCCGGCGGCCTCCCGCCTCGCCGAGACGCACCCGCGGCCGCTGGCCTTCCTCGCCCAGGCCCGGGAGGACCTGCGGGGCTGCGTGAGTGTCCCCCCGAAAACCCCGGGGCCGGGGCGGCGGGTACCGCCGCGGCGCCCGGCCTCACGGGGCCGCTTGCTTTGCAGAGCGCCGGCGAGGCTCCCGCGCACCAGCCCTCCGGGAAGCTGCGGCACTGGCTGCACAAGCTGGAGACGGCCAAGCAGAAGGTGAGCCGGCCGGGCCGCTCCCGCGGCGTTTTCGGGAGAGCCAGGCCCCCCGTAACCGGCCCTTTCTCGCCGCAGGAGACCGCCGGCTGCCTGGAGGCCTCCGCCATCCTGCACCTCTTCCAAGTGCTCAACGACCTGAAGTGCACGGCGCTCCGCGAGGACTGCACCTAGCCCCCCGCCGCCGCCCGCTATTTTAGCTTTTCTTTTTTCTTCTTAATTTATATGAGCTCAGGGAACTGCGTTTTCATGGTTTTTTTTGGTTTTTAATCGACTATTTATGGATGCCCAAGGAAGATGTGAAGAAGCGCAGCTGCTGGAAGAGGTTCTTCGACAGGAGCCAGCGCGTGTCTTGGATGTTGCTGTTTTGCTGGTTTTCAAAACGCGGACCGTTTTTTAAGGAAATCTGTATTTTTGTACCTGCTATTTATTGTGGACTGTGTCATGGGGATTTGCATGTATAGATAAATTATATTTTATATGCTATTTATCATGAGAGAGAAAATAAAAGCAGATAACACTCTGACAAGCTAAAATCATGTTTTTACTGTGTTTTGCTATACTATCATCACTCTGGAAAAGAGAACTATTTGGAGGGGCAGGGGAGGAAAGCAAGGTGAATTTTGAGCGTTGGAAAACTGGCAAAAGCCCTGATTACCTCTAAGCGGGGCCTGATCAAAGCCCCGGGGCCACCTGAGCCTCATGAACCTGGGGGAGGCCACAGCCTAAAATGACGGGTCCAAAAAATAGCATGGGAAGGCCTCTGGGTTTGGCCATCCCGGGAGCTTTGAGAAGATCCCTGAGAGATTTAGCCTTCAAAACCGAGGTCTGGAAGGGCGAGGAGCAAGGCAAGGGGAGCATGAAGGCTGTTCGTGGTGCAAAGGGCTACCTGAACCGTGGCAAGGTGCTGGGGACCCAAACGGCTTGTGTCCTGTGTTTAGTCTTGCAAAAAGCCCTGGAAGAACAGCATTGCTGGTGGGAAAAACCACATGCGGCCCTGACACCAGAAATACTGGGGCAGAGGCGTTTACACGTTGCACGGAGTGGCTTCGCTTCGACACGGAGACGCTAGAGGCCGGGAGGTCCGGCTCCTTGGGAAGCGACTGCAACAGCCTTCTCAGCCAGCCTTGTCCCGGCTGCTGGGGCATCTGCTGCCACCTAATGTTAGAAACCACCCCAAAGGCAAGTCAGTCCGTGGCACCGTGTCTGGGCACCCTTCGGGTGAGGAGGGAAAGCACCACGGGTGGACAAGACGGGAGGGCATGCAAAGACAGGTCCAGCTCACCCCCCCTCACTGCCCAATTCATGTGGAAGCCCCCAAAGCAGGCCCAGATGGCAGGTCTGCCATTACGTGTTGGCTCCTGCCCTAATTAAGGTAGCTACCAAGCCTTTATGAACCGGCAGGTGCTGTGAAACAGCATGTGAGGCAGCTGTGAGTGTCCTGGAGGAAGGTGCAGGGCTAAGAGCTTGGTGTGCCTTTTGGGAGGAGACCTTGCCACAGCGCCAAGGGGTCGAAAGCTGCCTTGTGACTCCAAGCGGACCAGCTTTAAGGAACAGGTACCTCTCCCACCGGTTCGCATTGGCTCCCTGGCGTCAGAAAACCATCACGGTGATGCAACTCGGGGCTGGGGAAAAGCAGATCTGAGCCGGGCTGGTTGGCTGCTGTGCCGAGCAGCCTGCCCTGGCTCGGTGCATTGCCTTGAGGTTGCTGGTGTGACGGGGGTTTGCTGCGGACAAGGAGAGAGAGAGAGGTGCTCTTCTGCACTAGCTTTAGTTCAGATAAAGAAACAAAGGCAGAATGCCCTGGTTTTGCTGGTTGAATGACAGTGATTTCCCAGAAAGGAGGAAGAAAACTGAAATCAAGCTCTGCATCTATCCCAGCCCAGTCAGGGCTTGGCCCAGCTGGGAAGTTGCTGGTATCTCTTGCCTGCACTGCTGCGGCTCACCCCAAAGTGGGGACTGGTGGAAAGGGATGGATGTGTCTGCATGGATCTTCCTGAGTTTTGTGCATCCTCCATCTTCCCTGAGGATGGGGCAAGCTGTTGTCCTGGGCCAGGAGCAAAAGCCAAAGTGCAGTTAGGGCGATGAAGCGTGGCAAAATGAAGAAGACCATGGGTCTTCCCCTTGAGAGCCACCCTGCGGATAGTCATTGCCCACCCTCTGCGTGCTGGCTTGTCTAAGCCAATCTCTCCTCGCAACTCCAGGGCCTGGGAGACGTTTGCTGAACTGAGCACTGGTCACATCACCAGGCCGTAGTTCCTGTACTGACCCTGATCTCTGGACCCTGGTGCAAAAGAAGCCTAAAATGGTGGGTGGCCAGATGTACACTCGTTTGGCAGTCAGAGGAGCTTCATGGGCAAAGCTGTGCTGGGAAATGACGCAGATGAGTCAGGGAAGGAGCAAGGTAGAACAAGCAACTGGAAAGGGAGCATTAGGGCACGGAAGTGACTCAGGGGAAGGTCACACTGAGCCAGATGCTGGCTAAAATGGAGTTTGTGATTTGTGGCATGGTGGAGAAAACAGTGGTGCTGGGGAGGCTGAATTACCTGCCCTGGTCAGGGCAGCAGCAGTCGCGCGCTCCCTAAGGGGTCTGTTTAGCAGTCACCAACACAAACGGAGATTTCTAATGGCAGAACTTGGTTTTGAAGAGGGAGAGATTTTCTTTTCTTTTGCACAAGAATCCTGCAGGTTTTAAAATCCTTGAATCCCACAGGATAGAAATTGGATAAAGCCCTGTGGGACTGGGCAAGTGCCTGGGCTTGCTCCCTGAAAACCCCTCCTAAGGCCCATCAGAAACCACAATAACTGGTTAAGGTTTCTAAACTAAAATTCACTGATTGCCATTCTTTTCTATTGAGGTTTTTGCACCATTTCCAGCATTACCTAAATATCCTGATCCTATATTTATGGCTAAGATGTAGTGGTGAGATCTTGAGTCTCTTCAAGAACTGTGTATGAAACGGAGTCTTATTTTGGTAGGGATTTATTATTATTATTATTTCATGTATACACGTAGCTTTGCTTCTGCTGAATGAGCAGGGTAAAGGTCTACCAAATTAGAGAAAAGGCAATGGAGTTTGTGACGCTCTTTACTTCTCACGGTAGTTTGTCTCGGAGCCTGAGAAAGCTCCGTGCTCTCTTTGCACCAGTCTCCAGTGGCTAAAACGCTGCAGCTTCCAGGGAACCAGGGACATGCCCAACACGTGGCAGGCAAAATTCCTGCAGGCAAGTCAACAAAGCTGAAAGCTGAATTTCCCTGATGGACCGTGTTATCCATTTCTGCATCATGAACTCCTGCTCCGAACCCCCAATCAGAATCCAAGTTTACACCACATAAGGAATAAATGCGCTCTCACCTTTTAAGGGGGGAGGCATTTTTCAAGGATGCTTGACACTGAGGAATATGAAAATAAATTGCCGCTACTGTTATGAGAACATATTGATTTAGCAGTTTCCTCTCACCATTCTTCCCTATGCACAAGGAATAAATAAAGCCCAGACGGTAAGAAACCTCCTGGGGACTGGTACCGGCATTTCACCATCAATCTCAACAGCAAGTCACTCAGTACATCACTTTTATTAGTTTTTAAATACATTAATTTTGTGCTGGAGGTTGCTCTGGGCCAGACAGCACACAAGCAGCCGGCACCGGGGGGTCCTCGCTTGGGACCTGGCAGTCTGCGGTTTGGCTCTGGCTCAAGCTTTTCGGTTCACAGGCTGAGGCTAACTCGCCGGTCGCCTGCTGCCGGGGTGTTCGCCGGCCTCCAAGCCTTGCAGTGCTCCCACCAGGGGGAAAAAAGCAGATGGAGGCAGCAGCAAAGCCTTCCTATCAAGGAAAGATTTCTTCAGCATTACCCTACTCCTCTTGCAGGGATGGAAAAAAAAACACCCAACCCTATTCGCGCTTTAGTGGAACAGCTACTCTGCGCTGCTGTTGCCTCCTTGCACTTGAAAGACATCATGTTGCAGTAAAGACAGACTCTGAGATGAGGATGGAGGGGAGGAGGAAAGACCTGGTGGAAAAAAATCCCACTTCTCTAATTTGAAGAGCCCTTGCCAGGGAAACTTTGCTTTCCTGCAGCAAGCCCCTGAAAACTTGTGTTTGAGCTATAAAGTGTCTATTAGAAAAAGTCCTGAAGTGATGGAGAACCACTCCCTGCTATACTCCTTAAAGATGCTGCAGCTGCCCTTACTGCCTTACAGCATGGATATTTTTCCCCTCCTCTGGTCTGAATTTCTTTAAAATCAGCTGCCAACTGCTGCATCTGGTCATGCCTCTTTCTGCTCTATTTGGACATGACTTCTATGCCAGTTTTGATCATTCCCAAAACCGATAGAGAATTCCTTCCATAGTCCTTTATCTCAAATGCCTTTTTTAAAATCATTGCTAGTAAACTCCCTGTTTTATAACACATTAGAAACAGGATGGTGCTCTTGATGTCATCTCTCCTGCCATTTGGTGCTGGTCATAATTCTGCTCATCAGAAATCGTAAGGGAAATCATCAGGAATCATTTTATGATGTTGCCGTGTTGCTGTCAGGGGAGGGAGTGTTCGGTGAGCTCCAGCTGCCTTTCATCTGCTCTGAAAAATAACCTTCGCTTTTATCTGCAGACAACTTCAGCAGCACATACAGGGCCCCTCATTTTCATGCAAAACCATCGGGTTGGACTGGGGGACCGGGCAGAAAGATAGCTGCTGAAGACGCCTGGGACTCCAAACTGCTGGCTGAATTCATAGTGATTTATAGCACCTCCTTTTCTCCTCTGCGCTCCAGAAACTTTGTCACCTCCGGAGCCAGGATTGAGCCATTCCCTCTGCTTCCAGTCAGAAATTTCCCCAGCAACCCACATCCCTCGTTTCTGCTCCGACAGCCAGCGCTGGGACTGCTTTTTGGCTCTAGGGAAGGCACCTCTGCTCGGGGTATCTTTTTTTTTTGAAGTGCCTAATTTTAAGAGCTCTGCTCAGACTTGTCTGACAATTTGTTTGTCTTTACAGAAATCTGTTTGATTTCTACGTTCTCCTCGGAAGGTCACTCAGCCCCGGGCAGGGACGGCTGGCACACATGGCTTTTCACACATGATCCCTCCTCTTGCAACGCATGAGTGAAGGAGCTCGGTCCACGTGCTGTCCATTGCATCTTTCTTTTTTTTTTTTAAAGTTTGCTTCTCCCCATGAAAGCTGGGGTGCAAGGGGGGGCTCCCCAGCAGGCTGTCTGTTGTAGCCTTGCTCCGCAGGTGCAAGGAGTCGGGGTTAATGCCAAGCACAGCGTTTACACCCCAGTGTGCTGAGCACGTTGCTCTGCTCAGAGCGCTCTCCATGCCTGCAAAATGCTGCCGCCTTGGTCGCTGTCATCTCAATAGACTGCGGTGTCAGTCGCCCCTTCTGACCGTCCTAACCGAGTCGTAGCCGCGGGTGATGTGCCGCACCGTGTCGGCCTGTGAATACGGGCAGTTAGGATGTTCCTGAGCAACAGGTCAGGGCGCAAATGAAAACCCGACAGTCGGCTCCGCAGAGGAGCAGGTGCCGGGCTGCGGCGCTGTTACAGGAAGGCATGGCCAGCTGGAAACGAGCCAGAGCCTCTTTTTAAAGGAGGGGGGAAAAAAAAGTCTTGGGTTTACCTCCCGCTCCAAAGGTCCAGGTGTCACTGGGGGCCATGACCATCACTGGCCCCTCGACACAAACGTTTTGCAGGCAGCCTATGTTTCAGCAAATGGAAAGGGAAGATTATTCTGACAAAAAAAGGCAAGATTAGGACTGGTCCAGGCAGAAACACAAACCTTCAAAGAACAAGCAAATAAATAAACAAAAAACAGTGGGGTTTTTTTCTTAGGTTTTTGATTTTTCCTAGACCTGCAGGCAAGACCTGGCTTTGTAACCTGATTCTGAGCACTGTTTTAGCAGTGCCCAGGGGAAGCAGCAGCTAAATTCCAGGTCAATGCAATCCCTGATAGGTATCAGCAGTTAAACATGTCCATTGATTTTTACCAGAGAGTTGCAGGGTTGTTTGTTTGCTCTAAAATATACATCAAATCTCAGCTGCTTGGTGATCACCATGAGATACAGCCCACAGGAGTGTTTCATTCTTCTCTCTGCATGTTTCTCCCCAGATGCTCTGCACACAAACTTTCCACGATACGCGCTCTTATTGACTAATGGGAAGCCAGTCATTATTGCAAGACTGGCAGTTAATATGACTTTAATAAAGCTGTTCATGAAAAAAAATGCTCTGACATTGCCGTGATGACCACAATACCATCATAGGGATCTGCTGTCTTTCCGAAAGGTTTGCAGCAGACGCAAGCTGAAGCGTGCGGGAGGCAAAGCGTTACACGCGGCGGTGATCCCACGTGCCTCGCATCCGTGACATTTACTTTTTCTTGGCCTTAGGGCTCCGAACTGGCAGCTGTAATACTGTGCGAGCCGATTGCCATAGTTACTGTCGCAGAGCATCGTCTCGGTTCTCAAACTCCAAAGCCCGTTTCAGGTCTGGTGTGACAGGTCAGTCTCTAATGATTTCAGTCTAAAACTGAAATCCTCTTGTTTAAGAGAGGGAGGGGGGAAAAAACCCAACGTGGGTTAAATCCCAAGAAACAAAGAAGCTGAGGAAAAGCAAAGGATGTTAGTGAGCACGTATCCTGCCGCACCAGAGACTTCCTTCTTGCGTGCTCACTGGCCTTGTTCATGTTTAAACACTGCAAATTTTGTGATATCACCTTGCTTTTATCTTCACGCTTAAAATCAGATGCCCTTTCTAAAAAGAGCCTTATAGATAAGAGAGATTCTTGTCTTCTCTCTGTATAAAGGCCCAAATGTGTGTGTGGCCTTCCCTTTTTCAGGTTTATTTTCTTGCTTTTCTGTAGATGAAACCTGTGATCTAGCTTTCCTGGTTTGGTGAGCACTTCTGAGTACAAACGCCTAACTAGCATCTCTTCTGAGATCAGAAAATCTAGGGCCAAAACAGGAGGCACCAAGTAGGGGAAGGTTCTTTTGGAGATCTTATCTTTTAAGACAAACTCTGGATGAATACAGAAGAGAAAATTTGAGCACAGAAAAGACTTGTGCTCTGTGTCTGGAGCGCTCTGGAAATGCGAGCAGAAGGGGTTTACCTTTGTTTTGTAACAGAGCAATGGGAAAGAAATCAAGGAGCTATTCACAGCCCGTGCAGACCTCCTTCCAAGCTGCCCATCTTCTGCTGTCATACCCCCTTTCTCAGAAGGGTTTCAGTGGATGGAGGTGGAGACGCCCTAAATCAAAGCTCTGGCTCTGATCCTGGCAAATTCACTGGTCTTGCAGAAGGGACCTTTATTTTGTACTTCTGAGAAAGACCCATTTATTTGGAGTGTGTAATTGTCTCCATGGTTGGGTCTTCTGACTTTCATTTCAGGTTTAGAAGGGACAGCGGCTGGAATACTTCCTCTGAGGGATTTATAACCTACCTGATGCTACTTTATTAACATTAAGGAATGGCACGAAGGTAATCGTTCTGACCCTGTGGGACCTCTTCTCCTCGGACCAGGAACAGCAGAAGCACAGACGAGACTAGCCCACATGGCCAATGTGAGACAACTAGCACGGCCTCTTGCTGCAGGTACACAGGAACACTCTGCCTGAAGACATGTCCAGCAGGCAGACGGGAAGACGAGTTTTATTGCCCTGCGATTTGCTTTAGAGCAGTGATGGGAAAGGCTAATGAATTTGCCCTAGCTAATGAGAAAGATGACGCCAAGGACCAATCTGTGTAGATGGATCTAAAAAGGAGAGATGGTGTAACCTTCACAGGAGAGGAAAAGGTTTGGAAGTGGGGTCTGGCAGAAGCAGGAGAGGACATAGGTACCTCCAGTGCCATGTGAGTAACATGCCCTCTCTCCTGCCCTTTATAAATGCTAAGAGTAACCAGGAATAAAATGCAGGATTCTCTTCATGCACACCTAATAAGCCTGCTAAACTCTGCCCATCCATGCCGCTATAAAATGTTGTGTGTTAGTCCAGAAAGCTGCCACTTGCACCCTCCCTACCTTCTGGGCAGACTCTTCCTCCAGCCATCAATCCTGCCCTGTCTGCAGAGGCTTTCCCGTGATCTTGCCAGCTCCTGCGAGAGGCAAGATGTTAATACCACAGGATTATTTTTGTGCTTTCTCTCTCAGCTGGGACTTATCACTATTGACCTGGGGTCCATTGTGTTGGACTGCAAGTCCTTTGAGTCTTCTCCCAAGCTGTGCCTGCCTTAAGTCACTTCTTAGGCATCTGTTAGCTTAGTGATCCAGCTCATCCAGATCTTCCTCTGGCCAAGGCGGTCACAGTCGCTCAAAGGCGGCCACACATGGCACGAAGGCTGGCTGGCAGTTTGCACCCCTCAGCCAAGCTCCTCAAGGCCAGTAAAGCTGACAAAGCTGTTATACAGGAAAACAGCACACAGCTTATTTGTAGGGTATGCAACACTTTGCACAGAACAGCTTTCAGCAGGAGAAGGCCAAATTTCTTAATTATACATGAGAACAACTGTATCATCGTCATCATACATGCCGCTGTTTTCTGGTCTAGCCTCCCTTCTGACTGTGAGCAAACTCCCCAAGGCATCAGAAGGGGCACTGGTGTCACTCTAGTTTTACTTTAAAAGCATTCCTTTTAGGAAAGTAAGTTCTACACTTTGCAAAGCAATTGCCAGTTAGTGAAGTTCTTTGTTTCCCTCTTGTTACTTCATTTTTTTTCCTTTCTAGTTTTTGAGGAACTACTCACATAGAGCCTCCTGAGTTTTGGATTTGCCTCTTAAATTAGAGGCTAGCTTATGCTTCACGTCACAACATTGGGCAGGTTTCTTGAGGCTTTTCTGTCTGTCACATGAAGTCAAAAAGGTGCTCAGGGAGCCTAGTAAAATGTGTAATTTTTTCCTGTCTGAATCAAGAAACTGTGTTTCATAACAGTTCCCTCAGAGTGCAGCAACAGCAGGAGCCAGAGCATCACATCGTCTGCACGCCGGCTTTTTTTTTGCCTGCTCATGATTCACATGCCTCAGGGGTCAGAAGCCATCTGAGGAGGGGACGCTCTGACAGTAGATAACATTTATTCCTGAAGAATCATTATACAGTTCATATCAGATCATCTCTGACACGTGCATTAGAGAAGTCCAATCGATGCCTTTTATGCCCTTTTTTCTTAATGCTGCAATTTTTTCACCTGCTTCTGGCCTTTGAACTGCACAGACAGATATTGCTGTGCTGTGACTGTTTGCACAAGAATCCTAAGGATCCGCATGGCGCCGTGTTGCTCTTTACGTCAGGATCTGACTGTTGAGCGCAATCATTGACTTTATGTGTCAGCTAGGAATACCAGAAATGCCAACACTGCTAGGTTCGTGTGCTAAGAAACAGTGTTAAACCAGCAAGATACTGCATTTTTCATCTATTGTCTGACATTAAAACATAGGTATAACCCACTTTTCTATCTTCCCTGTGAGATCAAAACACAATAGTAGGATAGGAATTAATATTGCAGATAGTTGTTATGTGGATGAGAAAAGGATTTAAGTTTTAAAGTTAGTGGGAATAGCTTGCAAGCTTTAAAAAACCACGAAAGCAGATCATGCTAAACTGGATGAACTCTCAGTTTTAGCTCAGGAAGTAACTGTGTTACCAGCCATGTTAAAATATCATTCTCGAGCTAAAACCCTTATGATCCACAACTGCTGATTTCTGTTTGCCCCCCAAAAGGAGCCTCGCTTCAGGTTTTTAGCATCATTCCCCACACTGAGCAGCACCAGCACCGAAAAAACACCAGTAAAGCACAGATCTGTTTTGCTGTGCTGACTGAACACCTGGCTGCCACTGCTCCCGAACTGATGACTGCTTCTCTGGTGCATCTGTGCGGTACGGAGTCCTATTTTATTTTTCAGTGTATGGAATATGTTTGGATAAAGAGTTGGAGTTTTTAAAGTAAGAGCATAATAAGCTCTGTTTAGAAAAGCCACATGGAGTATTATGATAACATTCTCTTTGTTCCCGACTTAATGATGATGATGATGATGATGATGATATTTCATTAGCGAGAACTTACACAATTGCTCATTAAGGCAGGAACTGGTATTTTCACAAAAAGTGGACCTCCTCTGCTTCATTCTCAACAAAGTGAAGCATGTTAAATGAAAGCATGAGAAGAACACCAAAAAGGACGCACCAAGCCACAAAAGCTCTTTAAATGGTGGCATAGTTGAATTCAAACACATTTATGTTTCATCTTCTCTCTAGCTTTAAGAACAGTGACTCAGATGAAGATGAAAATGGTTGGGTAATTCTCCGAAATCCAGCAGAGTTGAAATCTTGGTTGTTTGGCACACCAGCTGATGTCTGCAACTGTGCAAATTCTTGCCATGCGAAACGTGAAATACTTCCCAGGTCAAAGAAACAATGATGGGAAAATAAAATATCCCATAATGTGCACATCAACTGAAAATGGGGTCTATTAACCACTTTGAAATAGTCAGCATTTTTAGATAATAACTAATATAGAGATATAAATATAGATGTAAATATAATGATACAAAATTGCTTTATAAACTAGTCTAGCCAGTGACTATTTTCTTAGGTGCTGCGTCCTTGGGACACCCACCTCTTCAGCACCTCTGAAAATCTTGTGTTTTGATGCCACAAACGTAGTGCAGAACCTGATTTTGGGCATCCATTGGGAAAGCCTTTGGTTTTCTGGAGCAGGACTGAATTCCCCCAGATCACCTGGCACTTCTGAAAATTAACTTTTGCAAATCAAAGTCCTGTGCTTTGTGTTAACAGAGGCTGTGTCAAGATCCTGATCTCCTCGCTTCTGGTTGGCAGAGACATCAGCTTGAGGAGTATCTTACACTACACTCCTCAAGTCTCAGCGATGAAAGGAGATGAGAGAACGAGAAAAATCCTCTCAAAAATGAAACAAAAGAAGGAAAAAATATGAGTTGAAAAAACGTGGCAGTGGTAAGTGTGTGTGTGTGTGCGTGCATGTGTGTGCACGCATCCCATATGATACGTTTTGTGTATGTACATGTTCATTTCATTTTTACCAGACAAGATTTTGTGCGCATAGAAGTGGGACACAGTAAAAGTAGGAGACTCTTGCTTCCCGTAAACAGTGCTGCCATCTCTCTGTCTAGACTTATAATGATACTGCCCAAAGAAAAAAAGTAACCAAGCTGTGGGTTTAGATTAATCTGATTTCCAAAGACTTTTCTTCATGCTTAATCTGATTTCCAAAGACTTTTCTTCATGCTGTAGTAACCTGAAATAGTTAAGTAGTTCCAGAAGGTCACTGAACATCAGGCTCTGAATTTCGCTCATCACTAATAAGAGGAACGGGCACAGGGTGCAAGGAGACCTGTCACCACTACAGCCGGTGCTGGTCTGTATTGGCTTGGCTTTAATTAGTCTTTAGAGGAGGAAGCAGTTCGTTGACAGCCCCTTAATGAACTGACTCATAAAAATATTTTATTAATCCCAGAGCAGGTCACCGCTATCAGATATTAACAGAACTGCTGTACCGTAGAAAAAGGAAGCAGAGCTGGCGATGATACGGTGAGATAATAAGCAGGCACATTTCATGACTTTTCTAAATAAAACACATTTTAATGATTTTTGGCTTGCCTGGTGCCAATTACCTGTCACTAAAGCAGGGCATTTTAAGCCTAATGAATAATTGCGCTGTTGTTGCTTTGGCCAGCTCATTGACTTTTGGACTTTGGTAGCGGGCAGTGCCTTTCTGGAGAGAAACAAATCACCAAAAGCAGAAGATACATCAGTATCTTGAACAGTCAGACCCATCTTTCCGGGATGCTGATGCTAAAAGGTGAGCACTAAAAAGCCTGGAGGTACCAGAGCGGAGGCTGAGGCTCGCAGCCTCTGTTCGCCCCCCGTACGCCCCAGCAGGCTTGATGTCTGGGTCCCAGAATTGCCTTTTAGGACCCGCAGTCTGCTCCAGGGCATGAAACAGCCTCGGTTTAGGCTTTTCAACCTACAGCCAGCCTCGGGGCATCTTCTCGTAATTCAAACCAGACACCCTGCTACAAGGAACGGTGGAAAAACCAAACACTCCTCGGCCAACTCACCTGGCTAACGCCTTTTGCATTAAGCTTGTTGGAAGGCTTTAAACAATTTAAGGCCTCTCTGTTGGGGCTTTGTGCTGGTTTAACCAGATTTGGGTAAGCTAAATTCCATGTTTTTCTATTAAAGGGAGGCAATGTTGTTCCAGTCACTGTGCAGGAAATAATGAGTATCTTAACAAGTGTCTGCCAAACCTTCCTTGCATCTCTACCTTTGCTTATCAGTCTCTTCCAACCTGGAAGCTTCTCTGTAATTGCTTAATTTTGGTTGCCTTATTTTTGGAAGCTAAGGGATGGAAAGTTATGCACGTATTTGAGTTTTACAGGTCTGATTTAATCTGATTCTGGAAGAGTGTCTAGAGAACCAAGCGGTCGAGTGCGCCTAATGTCATAATATCTGAGGCATTTACTCTCTGATATTAAATACACCCTTGTGACCCGTCTCTTGCATCCATGTTATTTGATAGAATGCTGCTTCCACTGATCTGGAGCTGGAATATATAGGCCGAGATAAAATTAAATTAGGTGGGCAATGAGGCAAAGGCTCTAGCAAGACCGGAGTTTCAGTTCTCCTTCTAGAACTGCAGGACTAGCTACAGCTGTGCCCTTCTTCCCCCCCTCTCCGGGTGCAGCCCCGGGTCATGACCGCCAACTTGCCTCTGCCGACGCAGACGCCGCTTCCCGCGGCGGCCCCAGTGCCCCAAGATGGCGGCAGGGGTCTGGCCGCAGCGACGCTCTCCCGCCTCCCCCCACCCCTTCCCCCAAGTCTCGCGAGAGCGGCACGGCGCTGCGCTGTCCGCGCCGGCGGCGCCCATAAGGCTGTTGTTGAAGGCGGCACCGCCCCCCGGCGCTGCCCACTTCCGGCGCCGCCGCCGAGGGGAGGCGGGCGGGCCGCAGGGAGGAGCCGGGCCGCCGCCGCCCCCTGCCCCGGGCCAGCCCCGGGATGGTGTTGGCCGCTGCAGCGGGAGCCGGGCCCTGACTCCGCGCTCAGGTGAGTGCGGCCCCCCCCGGTCCTCCAGGCCGGGCCGGGGCCCTCGGGGCCGCCCCGGGATCCCGCCTGCCCTCGGCGGGAGCTGCCGGTAACGGCTCCCTCCGTCCTCAGCGCGGCCTCTCCTGCCCGGCCGGGTTTGGGGGCTCCCTCGGAAATGCCTCCCCCCCCCCCAGCCTTGCAGCGCCCGAGCCGTGCTTCCCGCGTTCACCGGCCGGTTTGGGGGCCCCGGCTTCGCTCCCTGGGGGAGCCGCGGGCGCAGCCGGGGCGGGGCAGCTCCTTCCCCAACGGTCCCTCGGCTCGGGGGTGTCTTAGTTTCCCGGGACGGGTACCCCATCTGGAGAAGTGTTTGACTTCATCCGGCCTTGGCACTTAAAAGCCTTTTGGGAGGACTTTGCAGCTTCCAGTTTTTCTTTCCTAATTTTGTTTCCTTTAGGAGCCTCTGTCATCCTCTTCTCCCCCNCCCCCCCCTTTGCAAAACCAGCTCCTGTCTTTCACCTCTCCCCAGGAAAAGAAAGGACTTTTTGTCTGCTTATTCTTTCTTTCTCTGGGGCAGTGGGGAAAAAAGACCCCCCGAATGTCAGCTGGGCAAGCAGGACTTGTGCTTGCCCCGATTTTTTTTTTAATCTGGATCTTGTGCCTAACACATACGTTTGTCAACTTTAGTGAGCCTGACCTTGTATGTCTTACCAGAGTATCATATGATAAAGCAGTATTGTGAAACGTGTTTCCTTTTCTTTAAAATCCTATTGCTCAGTTCTCTGTTATGTTCTTCTTAGCATCTGAGTGTCATGTCGCTTGTTTCATTTCTCTTTCTCGCCCCTTCACCAATATTTTGTTGCTGGTTTGTTGTTGGTATAAATCTGTCAGGTTTCTCTCCAAACTTTGAAAAGCAATAGGGCTGTTTCCACAGATGTAGTATGTAGATTGGCAGGCCAGAGGCTTTTCTCCTAACTTCTTCTCCCCCCCCTCCCCTCCTGGGGCATGAATAAATGAAATGAGCAAACCAGAGTAACTCCTGTTGCAAGGGACCTGGTAAACTTCACTTCAGGGCTTGCTTACAAGAAGGAAGCATCAATATACAGAGCTGAAGCTGACACAGATGTATCTCTTACTGGATCTGCATTTTATATTGTCATTATCTTCATCTTGGTGGTTTCCTTGACTCTGTCATTTGCCTTGTGAATATCTCAACTGATTCTCCTTTTTATACTATGAAAGCTGATGTTACTTGAGCATCCGTTTCACATCTCGAGTAACGTTGCTCACGTCATACCTGCCTGGTCTTCTGTTCAAACTAATTCATATATACTGAATGTTTTTTTACAAAGCTTTTTGGCTTAAGTTAGTGAATCAGTATGACAGAATAAATCTTTCTCTTATTGTGTTAGTGGTAGTAGTGTCTTAAGGGTATGGATCTTGTCAGCATTCTTTTGGCTTTGGCCAAACTACTGAAAAGAGCGAGTTGCCTTCAACTAGGAGTAGTGTCAAAATATTTTAAGAAGCCAGAACATCTGAAGGTTTTGCTTTTATAACTTTGGCATCTTGTCCACCTCTGTTGTAATTTATTCAGCATCACAGTTATCTTCCATAGCGGAGGACTGACGTAGCAAAAAATCTCTCCATCTCAGTTACTAAATCTCTGTGCGTGAGGGACTTTGTCCCTCATCACTCTGCGCTATTAGAGCGCTGTGTGTTATTGTTGTGCAGTTGCAGAGACAATTGCACTTGCTCTGGAGTTCAAATTTGTTTCCTTTCTTGTGTTCTGGTAGCTGACTCAAAGCTCGCTTCCTACTGTTAGAGTTGTTCCTGTAGTCCCTCCCCTTTCTCTCGTCTTTGGTCAGCCAAAAAGTAGCTCTGAATGGCTTGTCACATGAAGCAGGGCTGCGAATGGTCCTAACAGGTTGCCTGGCCAGCAGTCTGGCAGGGTATTTTTATAGTAATTCTCTAGAGGGAGTGATGTCAAGCAGTGGTTATGCTCTGGGAGATGGTGCAGTGAAATTAGATGGTTAAACATTGTTTAATGAAAGCCCGAACTTTCTCCAGTATGGTTGAATTTCCTCTTGGCCTGGCATTCCGTATTCACATATCAAACTCTCATTCTTTTACTCTAGTCAACTCTCATCTTTAATCACAGTCATGTTATTGTAGGTATATATTCTCTGGTTGCTAAGAATATAATGATAGTTTTCGAATATAGGCCCAACTGTAGCTTATTTTTATAGTTCTTTTTTTTTTTCTAGCACTTTGAGCTTCAGTAACTGTTTTTCTTCTAATATTTGTGTTCTAGGTTGAAGAAGCAGTAATGCTAACTCTGGCAAGCAAGCTGAAGCGGGATGATGGTGTCAGAGGACCCCGTACGTCCAATCCAGCTTCTGATTCAACTCGGAGAGTGTCTGTTCGAGATAAATTGCTTGTTAAAGGTGAAAGGAACTTATATTTAAAACTTCCAGGATTTCCAGTTCTTATGCCAGTGCACGATACAAAATTTTGTATAAAATGATTTCCAGAAATATTTTTAAAATTGCTTGTGTACCTTGTGACTTATACTATGGGTATATTGGTATACCTCAGATCACCAGCAGCTCCTTGGCTATAGGACCCTTATTTTTGTTAAAATAATGCAAAACTTAAAAAGCCTTCTCCTTACTCTATTGAAAAAATAATCTATCCTTGGGAACTGTACTGTATCATGAATTAAAACACTGTGATAAAGTGTTGGCACTTAAATGTTACTGAATATGTCGGAGAAGAAAGAAGATCATATTTGGCTTGACAGGAAGGTAATTCTTTGAGCAAAAACATAACTTCCTGTGACAGGAAAGAAAGTCCTGAAAGTAACATCAGTGTTCTGATAGTCTTCAATGGTATAGATCAGAGGCAATAAACTTTGTAAAGTTCATAAAAAAGCACAGGAAAGAGAGATTTTTAGGCCTGGAGTCACTGGAAGTTGCGTAAGAAGTAGAGGATTAAGAAAAACTAATTTTTGTAGCACCAAATGGTCTGTTCTAGACCATGAAGGACTAGTGTAGCCTTCTAGGAAGGCTAGTGTAGGCTGTAACTAGCTGGCTCTGCATTGGTGGGAAAAGCTTTTACTTTGCAGCAGTTCTGCATAAATGAGGTTGTTAGCAAGGCTGAATAAATATGCTATTTTACAGTAAAATCGGGGAGGGCTCTCTCTTCCTTTTCAGTTTTTCTCCAGTACAGATATTCTTATATTTTAAAATTCACAGATGCTGGTACTTTGTAAATACTGTGGGTTTAAACTCTGGTTTACTCCCTGCGGTAACCGTTGAGTGTTTTAATGCCCACGTTGTGCAGCTTTATCTAGTAGCAAGGTAAACATTGTTTATGTTGATGTCTCTACTAAAAATGGTCAACAGTGAATATACTACTGTTGATGCTTAAGCTTGCACAGTTATGGTTCATGCCATTCAATTGAAATGTTCATGTTTCATGGTCTTATTTCAGAATGACTTGAGACTGATGCTTGTATATCTGCTTGGATGGTATTGCCCAACTCTCACGCTACAAATAGCTTTTTCTGATTAGTGTAGATCCTGCTGTGTTACTGTATACTGGGACAAGGGTTCTTTTCAAATTCTATTACCCAGTGCTGGGAAGCTTCTCAAGTAGACCACAGGAACATTATTTTCACGCTCTTCTCTCACTGCATTGTTCTAAGGATTGGGAGCTTAATACACTTTAAACCCTGATGTGATAACTCTCCCAAGAGGTTGCTTTAGGCTTTCAGTTTGGAGATGTCATTTAACTGTAATTCAGGGGGAGGGGCAAGAATAAACTCTTCAAATGGGAAGAATAAACTTTTTAACCAGGCTAAACTGCAAAGCAAAACTGCTAAAATATGTAACCTGAGATGTTTATTAGCCTACAAATGTAGATTCAAGGGAAAAAATAGCAGTGTGATATAAATACACTTGAACTACAATGTCTTGCATAGAAAGTGAAGTATCGGAAGAAATATAACTGTGCCCTTAGTAAGAGCAATCATATTTCTCACTTTTATGAGTAAAACCTTATTTGCAGTCTTTGTCCCCCTGCAGAGGTAAGCTATAGAAAATTAGTACTGACATGGTTATTGCTATTACTGCCATTAGCAAGCCGCAGCAGACTAAGTATTGAACAAATTGAGTCCCAAGCTGAAAGTGTTCAAAGCAGGTCACTGCAAGCATCCATCTGACAAATGTGAATGTTATGTCAGGTCTGACTGCGTGAAAATTGTCATGTGGCTCTCCAAAGAGGACTGTAGGAGCAGCTATCGCTCTGTTTAGAATGATTTTCTGGACCGAACTGGGAGCTGACAGTAGAAGTAGGTCACTTCAGTATAGCTACACAGAAAGCAAGAGGAAGATCGAGTAGCTATATCAAAAGATGGTTTTCCCCAAGTCTTTTTGTAGCCATGGTTTTTACAAGATATAGACCAAGTACAGAATTGGTCAACTGGTTAATGACAAAAGTTTGCAGAACTTGCTCCAGCTGTTAATACTGCGTCAGCTGAAGCGGCATCTGCAACGCTGAGAGCCTGAGTGAAGGGGGACTTCTGATATTGATAGTTTTAAAGTCATTCTGTCTGGGTCTACAGGAATGAGTTTGACAGGGAGTGAAGAGCTACCTGCGAAAGACCGGCATGTGCTGAGGCTCCTACTGCATCTGAAGCAGTGCACGTCGTCTTCTGTTTTACTGCACAGAACTGTGGTAACCTGTTACGTGCTTAACTTTAGGCTGTTGTATTATACTCGAACAAGGTTGGTGGGAGCCTGTAAGAGCAGTTGTGAGTGGAAGCTGTTACTGATGTTTGTTTAGCCTAGAGGTCTCAAACATACAAGCCACAGTTGCAGAATGGGTGGAAGGGTAAGGTCAGTCTCCTGGCAACTGGAAATTAAATAGTGTCTGTTGTGTTCATAAAGAGTCCAATCCGGAAAGGTATAGTAGGATCTGTTTGGAGGATGTGTTGGCACACTGATAGCCTTGCAGTCCTCAGATGTATTGTGCAGAGACTCGTAAATAAATGGATGCCATTTTGATTATGGGGATGAATGACCACGGCCCCAGCCACTGATAAAGGTAGACAGTGCTTACAAACTTCTGAAAGCTAAATGTAAATCAATTCTGTATGTCTGCTAACTGATGTGGGCTTTATTTGGGGGGAAGAGTGATAATCTAGGTATGATTATAACTACCAGCACCATATGAATGAGGAGAAAATTTCAAGTCCCAATCTGAAATATTTTTGCCAAAACTGTAAGTATGTGAGCTATCAGCAGTGTGCTCAGCTGGTGTGCTTGGATTCAGTGATGGATGCAAGCAAAATAGGCTTTTTCTTTCTCCACTTCTATGAAAAAGTTGCTCCTAAAATACTGGGGCCCCTTGTCATTTTTTCCTAAGCTGCCCCTTTGATTGTTTACCTGTCCAGTATTGTTATAAATTCTAATATCAACCATGGCCTAGGGCATGGTTTTGTTGGTTATTTCATAGACATAGTATAAAAAGATTTCTATCCCTAAAATTTTATAAAGGGAAGTAATTTTGAAATAGCTGGATGTTCTTCCAGCTGTTTTTCCTGAGGGCGGTTAAAGTCACGACTGCTAGACAGCATTTGGTGGCAGCCTTGTCCCCCTGCAGATCCTGCAGCACAGCTGGGAGGTGAGCAGGGCATGCCTGTCTGCGGAGAGGAGCACGCAGTGACGCCTCTGATCTGAAACCCAGGGACATCATAGAAGAAGCTCTCTAAAATCACTAAGGGTAGAAGCATCTGAGGGATGAGGGCGGGCAAGGACTAGTAATTCAGGCTGCCAGTTCTTGGAGAGAAGCTTTATAATCAAGGAGGGATGGACTGGAAAGAGACCAAGTGGTGACTAACATGCATCAAGACAAATTAAACGGGGAACATGCACAGTTGGAGAAGGTAAAAAGCAAATACTGATGTGGGGAAGAGGGACAGGCAGAAATCATGTGCTTGAAGAGGCTCTGCTGCCTCTCCAGCAGGGAGGAGAGGCTCAAATAAAGCACAGTTTTGTTAGACGTTCAGTGTGACTCATTCTTGCATCTCTATTTTAGCTGGATTTTCAGTATAGGCTCAGTTGGAGAGTAGGGCCTTAATTCTGTAGGCCTAGTGTATAAGTTAAAAGAGAGCAAGCATTACACTTGCTTTAGCAACTTTCAGCTTCTCTGCTGCTGTTCCTTGAAATTGATAGTGTGGAGACACAGACAATTTTTGATGTTAAAACAACTTTAAATTCATCTCTAGGGGGACACTTCACTAAGTTAGGAGTAGTGGCCACATGCCTGCTCCTGCAAGATGCTCAGAGCCTTGTAGTGCTGGACTTGAAAGGCACATCCTTTTGGAAAATTTGAAAGGAGCTGAGGACAGCAAGCCAGAGTACTGTGTAAGTTCGATATTATATAACAGACATTGAATTAAAAATAAAATAAATGCCAGAGTGTCAGTACCAGTGACGTGTATGTTTATTGATCACAGAGGCTTTCACTTCAGCTGCTTTTTGCTTAGTGCATCTAAATGTCAGTCAGTTTTACATTACCAGTGCTGTTTTGTTTGTTTATAAATGACATCTTGAAGTTACTTGATTTACTAAGACAACAAGTTAGCATAGTTTATTCCTCAGTTGTCTTCGTGCTAATGTGGGCTTTACAACCAGATTTTTAAAACCTGAAAATGTTTCAGATGTGCTTTTGTAGAAGCCTGAGAAAAAAGGAAGTGTGAAACTGATTATAAAAACACAGATAAATGGGCAGTGTAAATAAAAATGAAGGGAATCAATATATTGGCTTTTTTCAAACCTGTAGGTACAGTAATATCCCTTGTCACAATAGTAGGTGAGAAAAGTAAGAGGAGAGGAAAAAGGTGGTACCTTTCTTTTGAGGATTAAAAAAAGTTCCTTAACTTATCACTGAGATTCACAAGATTTTTTTTTAAATGATGCATTGACTTCTGTGTACTGAAAAGGAAATGCTTTTATTATTACATTGTATAATGATGCTTTTAAGTCCAAATAAATAAAATCCCTTATTTTAGAAGGCAGCAGTGGAAAGTTTCATGGTAAATGAGTGATTAGTATTTATTAAAGGGAAAACTAGTGGTTTACAATAAAACACTTGCAGCGTAACTGTGATTGATATACCAAAGCCAGCAAGCTACAAGGGGATTTGAAATGAATTCAAAAAGGTATCACCAAGACTACTTCTAGGACTTCACTGGCAAAGGGAAGCCTGGCTCAGTGTATAACATCAACTCTTCTGCCTCTGATTTGCAGTATACCTGAAGCAGGAAGTAAAATGATGTATTCCAGTGTTTGTTTGCCTATATTTCTAACCCCAGTGTCTTGTTCTGGTTAGTGATGTCAGGATAATAAGTTTTGCAGCATAATTAATAATGCATAGAAGCTGAAGCTTGTGATTTGATGATATCCTGCCTAAAGTAAGCACTTGAAGTGAAAGGAAAATCTGGATCTCTTAATATATTAAGTAACTGGCAGTATTAGGCAACTTGTTTGACTTCTAATACCAACCTCTACAGTTGTATGGTTCGGAGGAGCTAAGTATGAAAAGCTATGAAGATAGGTGGGTAGGAATTAGGAGGCAAACAGCTCTGTATTGCTAGAATTAAAAGTTAGAAAATAGGATTTTTGTCAGACTTTCAAGCTCTGTGTCTTCATCTCAAACAGTCTTAAGATGTATATTAAATGGGGGCTAAGCAGGGGATGGCACCTTTTGAATAAAACCAGAGAAAAATAACATTGCTGTGCATGAGAAAACATTAGCTTCATTTGAGGAAATAGTGCTTTCGTTTTACATGCTTAGAAGCAAACTGCAGTGGGAAGCATATGGCTTGGCTCTTCCTGGCACGCCTAGTAAACAAAGTATTTCTATATTCTGACTTGTTGAGATGAGGTGGGGGCAGGGGAAGGAGTAGAGCAACTTTTGGTTATAGTCTGTGCGTTACTGAATATAACATTCACGTGGGTCTGTCATAAACCATAGGCTTGTACACACGTCAAGAGTGTATGTTCCTATTTCTGGCCCGAGAATTGTCATGAGTAGGGAGAACTAATTGTTTGTGAAATCGCTTATACGTTGGCTGTTTGTGTTTAGCATAGCTTTTCCCCTGTTTTGTAAGGTTTCCAGGCTGTTTCTGAAACATCAATTTGCATTCAGCTTTTCCAAAGTCTGTGGTACGTTTAACTCTTGCGTTCTTACTCTTTCTATAGTTGAAAATGCCGTTTTAAAATTATTAAAGCACTATTAAAGCACTCTACCTTGCTGTTATATGAAAGGTGCCTGCAGGAAACACCATGCAGTGTGATCCTTGGTTATCTATAGCTGTTTTGTCCGAGTTGCAAGTTATCCACGCCGTGGGTGGGAGCCAGCTCAGGTTCGGCAGAGTTTGTTGGCTCGAGCAGGTGTGTATTAGGTCAAGAGCAGCACTCTGCAAATAAATGTCATTTGGGTCTGTTTCTGCACCAGATCTAACAGGGCTTTGGGGCACCAAACTGTTTGGGAGCTGGTTTGGATCTGTAAGGGCTGTATCCGAGTCTGTCCCCTGCAGAAGCTCTGGCACGTGTCTGCGCTTGCAGCGTGGCCTTTTGGACCTGCCTGGGACAGCTTATCAGCATGGGTGCTGGGCCTTGCAGGGCTCTGGCGTTTGCTCTGCCTTGGCAATGAGCCCTCTTGACTGGGAGAGGAATTCAGATGCTCCACAATATTTCTGCAGCTCTGCTACGCTAGCACTGAGCTGGGGTCAACAAGCGTTGATTTCTAGTGGAAGCTCTGCAGTGCTTTTGCACAGTATTTCCTGCGACCTGGATTATCCAGCTGTCTGTCGTAGCATCTTAAGGAACGGTGAGGTGGCCGTTACAAACGGAGAACGCTGACACTGCTTATCCATAAAGTATTGGTTGTGTGAAGTGGTTAAACTGGCATTTCCTTCACTGTTTTGCTATAGTCACTATTACTTGCTGGGAGAGGAGGTCAGTACATTTGTGGGATTAGGTTTGTTTCTTAATTTAGTGAGGTTTTTGGAGCCCCCTGAAATTCAGTGCGTTTGAGCTATAATAGTTGCTTCTAAATTTTGCTTATTTACGAATCTGTTAAGTCATACAAATAAGTTGGTAGAAGGCACGAGGCATTCTCTTAGGAAGAGTATATTTTGGCAAGGGTATTGCTTTACGTAGGCAAAATATACGAGGTAAAACATCAGAATCTTAATGAAGTGCGAATTATATGGTCAAAACATTCTCTTTTTAAGCAGCAAAATACAGAAATGACATCAATGTTGAGACTGTTGTTACCAAAGAGACACAGAATTTGGAAAACTCATGAGCACTGTGGTTTTGGGCCCCATCAAACGTGCTAGTTACTGTTAATCACCAATATTAACACGGTGCGGGTGATAACATCTATTTCCTGACTTGCTGTTGTTTAAAATTTTAGGTTGTTGAAGCAGATAAGGATAGAGTTGTGTTTGTTCTTAGCTTCAGTGCTTTGTTGCTGAGATAGTAAAAACCTTCATTTTTGGCAGGAACTTGCCTTTGTTCGCAAAGTTTTCGTGTGTGTTATCACAGCCTTCCCGTCTGTTTGCACACCTTCGGAGAAGGAGCGTGCTGTTCTGTACTTGCGCGCGTGAGCATCTTTGTGTTTTCCCAAGAAAACCTCATTCTTGTGCCAAGACAAAGGGAAACACTGAAGTTTGAATGTTTTACAGGAAAATTTTTGCCCTCCAAAGAAACCATGGTGAGCAGTGAACTTTCTTCTGAACGCTGCGGGAGGCAGAGGTGAGGCTGTGGCTCAGCGGGGCTGCTGCAGGCTGGCCGCTGCTGGCTTTGAGCAGATTCGGTTCTTCGGATTCTCCCTTTTTTCTCAGAATTAGCAAAAAGCCGGCAGGATTCGTTAACTTGAACAATGCACAAACAAAGGAAACAATAAGGAAAAGGAGTCAGCAGCCCCCCAGATAAGGGCCTGGTCCTAAACCCTCCCCTGCGGTGTGAATTGGTAATTCCTCCAGATATTCGAGGCTGGTGAATTTGGAGATGGGGGGGGGGGGATTTTTAGATAGTGGGTGTGCATAACTAACCCACAGTAGTTGGTTACTGTCTGTGCTGGTAGTTGGAGAAGCATCTGAGCTGCTCTAAGTATTCTGTGTTCATCTTTTCTGCTTTCTTGCATACAGATACTTTTGGAAAATTAATTGAGCTCGTCTTTTCTTTTTCTCCCCTACCTCCTGAAAGCGAAAGTAAGAATTAAATCTGTGTATATAGCTGAAACTACATTTTTTTTGTATGTTGAGAAGACTATTACTCAAATGCTGCCATGTGGAATTTTGAAGAGTGCAGCTGTGAACTTTTAATGCAAAAAGCACAATACTTCTGTTCTGCCGGATCCTCGGTGCCCTTTTGCTGGGTGCGGCAGGCTGCAGACGTGGGGATGCTAGTGCTGTGGCATGCAACAGGCAGGTGGGAGTCAACCAAGTTTCAGGCTCACTGTAGAGACCAGCCAAGTCTGGTACGTGTGCGAAAAAAACGCTGGGGAATTAGGGGACTCTTAACTGCCATCAGATCAATTTGGATTCTATGCCAAAGAAGTCTTCCCGTGTCTTAACCTGAATTATAATTTTCTTACATATATTTTGGGGGGTTGGTGTTTGAATCTCTTATGCACTACTGTTAGCCCAAATGAACAAGCTGTATATGTGCAGACTATAAAGTGAAGTTAATTTTTTCGCTAGATTCCTACATGAAATGCAAAAATAGAGTTGATTAGGCTTCTTGGAGTTTGAGAAGTAAAAGGATGAGGTATCTCCATGCATCTAATTCATACTTCTGCAGAAATACAGGTGGCTGGAAGTAAGACTTAAATAGTCTTCCCAGAAGAGGGGGGAGAGCAGTGAGTCATCCAGAGAAAGCAGTTTGGCAGAGGAAGGGCTTTGAAATAAACTTTCCTTCCTATAAGCTGTGCAACTGAGTCAGGTTATTTTCTTTTTTGATATAACAAATTTAACAAACATAAAGAAACTTAAATTAAACAGGAATGCATAGCTATAGCATGATCATGTTCCCAGGGGAAGTATCCAACAGGTAGAGGAGCAAAAACTAATGCTTTGAGTTTGCTCAGCAGTGTTGAGGTTTTGGGGGCTTTGTGTGATGGATGCAATTTTTTTTATCGCTGACCAGTGCAGGTTGCGATGCCAGATGCTGGATTTGAGGGTTTATCTTTCTGTATTGCTTTGATGCTCTAAATGCTGATTTCTCTCCAGGCAGAGCAACATCTAGTAGGACAGTGCTCTTAAACAGGAGAGCAGGGAACAGGTCAGTGGGAGAGGGAAAGCTGATGGAGGCTGCAAGAGAGGAGACAGAGCAGGAATCGGGAGGCAGCCGGGCAAACTCAAGTGTTGAGGCAGGGTTTCGGTAGCTGTTTCCGAGTGCATCGTACGTGCTACTGAGGGAGCCTGTGTAGCTGGCAGGGGACAACGTGAGCATTTAGATGCTGGGTGGTGGCGACGCTTCTGCAGGCTGTGAACCTCTCAGGCTCGTTTTCGTCGTTGGCTCGGCACCCTGGTTCTGGACGCTGTGTGCTCCTGTGTTTTGCAGGCTGCCGCTGCGGGTGCTCGGTTAGTCCGTGTAGCCGCCTCTGCAGCTGTGCAGCCGGTTCTTTTCACTATTGTGTGTGACAGGAGGACACCATTATGCAGGGAGAGGATGGAGCATCCCAGACACTCCAGAAATCCTTGCTTAAAACCATCCTGTCATGGTGCAGTCTGCTGAAGTGTGGAGCTTCGGCCTTGCGTATTTGAAGTGCCTTATGCAGACAAGCTTTGCGGGGGTTTGGATAAGGTCACCTTTTGAAGTGCCAGTGCTCTGTGCATGAGAAGCCCTGGTGCTTCAGGCTGGGCAGAGCTGAGCCTTTTAATCGCAGCAGGGTATGTTTGCATTGTCTGTGGGGCAGATGAGCATTTTTAGTAATGAATCACTGTGTAGGAAAGTGTGTGGCTTAAAGGGAAATTTCAGGGTAAATCTATGCTCCTTAATTATATTTTTAATTTGTTTAATTTTAAAACTTGTTCTACAGGGTAGTTTAGATTAGAAGATCTGCCAATTTGGACTTCAGGAATGGCTTTATGCTTGCATAAATAACAGTGGTTTTTTTTTTCTCTCTACAGAGGTTGCAGAACTTGAAGCTAATTTACCTTGTAAGTATAGCATTTAATGGCATGCATTTTAAGGAGAAAAGGACTGCTGAATTTGATTGTTTTGACTGAAGTATGAATGCTAATGACGTTGTTTTCCTTAGGGAAAGCCATATGAAACTCCGCCAGCCCAGTGAAGGCTTAAACAGATTTTCTTTGTTGCCCCCTTTTCAGGACGTAGAGGGGGGAACCCTCATTAGTGTCCTTTGGAAGCAGTATTGATCGCTTGGTTACATTATG
Organism: Casuarius casuarius; assembly: GCA_003342895.1. Lineage (NCBI taxonomy): Eukaryota > Metazoa > Chordata > Aves > Casuariiformes > Casuariidae > Casuarius > Casuarius casuarius. The sequence continues at coordinate 72,023 of PTFA01000009.1, read as the reverse complement.
GAGCTGGTGGCACGTGGGAGGTTCCTGCTCTTAAAATGCCCCAAAGTTACCGGGAACTGAAGACTACATTTGTTACCTCGCTCCTGTGTTTCCTCCATCCTCTCTGCATTTCCAAAACAGGAGATGCTGATCTAGGGGCAGAGTGAATAGCTCAGTTCTCAGGAAACATATTAAACCAACTAGTGCTCTTTCATTTCACATGCAAGCTGTAATCTGACATGCTTGTTAATAGTGGGAGTAGTCAGAGAAAATACTAAAAAACATAATCTGTATTCCTAAAAAAAGCAAGATAGTGTGGTTTTAGCCCTGGAATCTCGCCTTTAATACATGTTTTGCTACAAGCAGACACTACTAATGTGTACTTTAAAATAGGTTTTTAAAAGCACAGGGTAAATTACTCATTGCTTCCGAAGCTGAGGATAAATAGTTAAAAATCAAAATATATATATTTTTTATCTTTTGCTTGAGAGAGAAAGTAGCTCAGTAATGGGCAGCAAAACAAAAAGTCTTTTATAAAAGGGAATGAAGTTCCTAAGGCTCTGTAGTTGTTGCTAAGAGGGGGTGTTGGCAGGAAAGCTGAGTTGTTGTGGAGCACTCCCTGCCTTCGAGTGTAGACCAGGACAGCATCATTTTGTGTCTGTGATTTTGCAATCCATACTTGGAATATGGGCAAGCAAAACAAGTTATTGCGTAGTAAGCTTGGAGGCATCTTTAGAGCCCATCGCTTGCTCTGCATAGCTTCCTGTGGTGCCTGTTCTTATTTCAGAGTCATCGAAGATGCTTCCCTTGCAGGGGAAGAGGCATGAGCAGCAGCCTAAGAGTATGTGTGCAGGCTGCTACTGTGCTGTGCATTCACGCCGTCTTGCCTGAACGCTCAGCCTTCAAAAGTATTCTCCCCGGTTACACTGGCAGGTAACTCAAGATGTTTCTAGTCTTCCCTGACCGAGGGAAGCTTTGACCATAATATTTTCTTCAGGTCAGACCTCTGAGTGCTACTTCTGTTGGGTCTCTTCTTTTTTGCTAACACTTCTAAATCCAGGTCAACTCTTGGATCTCAAAAAAAAAAAAAAATCAAGCTTTTCAGTATAGAGGGCCTGATGGGAAGAATTAGGAGCAAAAAAGTACTGAGCAGAAGCTTCAAAAAGGGAGGGCATGAAGAAGCAGTACTTTTCCTTTATCTGTCCTCCTCTTTCTTAAAGACGATCCTACAGAAAGTTCACACTGAGTGATTTTAGCTTTTGTTAAAATTTTATTGCATAGACTTTTCTATAGGATAATGCTAGAGAAAAGTGCATCAGAGTTTATAGTTATTATGATATGAATGCTTTTCCAGGGTTTGTGGACAACTTCAGTTATATAGTATTTTTTCATGCGGATAAGGTCTACACCTGTAGTGCTATTTATCTTCTTGACTAAGGCAAAAAGTACAGCCAGCTTGACAGATTCAGAAGCAAAAGGCTGCCTAATGTGGATCATAATGTATCCATGGATGTGCACATCTTCTAGCGCCAGCTTGACGGCTCGACTCCGCTGTGATCAAGGAAGGCTGGTTTTGTGCATGAGAAGGGTTTGTGTCATCGGTTGCAAACAAAGGGCTGCTATGTTGTAAAGTTGCATCTGCTGGACGGAAACCATTGACTGGTTTCGTAACAGCCCCCAGACAGCCTCTGAGCTTGATGTCTCTTCACTCTTCTTCTTCTTTCTAATTATTCTCCTTAAGTTCATATAGTCTGAGAATGCAAGCACAGTGTTTGGTTTGTAAGGATGCTCCACCATCTTAGTTAATGTGTGTAATTGCTTACACAGAACATAAATAAAACACATATATAAAAAGCTTTCCCTGGTAGTTTTCTATCTTGCATTTGGAAGATACCAAAGGAAAATAGTTAACTATTGGAAGCCCTGTAGTAGAAACAGGTGAGTACTTAGCATGTTTGGAGATACCAGAGTTGAAGCTCTTTGGTATTGCATAGAGTAGAGATGTGTAGTAGCTGTGCATGCCTGTCGTCAGGCAGGCTGGTATGTTGTCTGTGCCAGCGGCGTCTGTTTGCTCTCCAGTCATGTGGTTATGCAAGTTTGCAAACAGTGTAGTAGCTGCAATTGCTCTGAAATTGCACTGTCAACAGCTGATTCTGGAGCGGTCAGTTCATCAGGTTCAAGTCATTCCTGGCTGACTGTGATGCCTTGAAAAGGAGAAGCATTGCCTGATGGATTAAAATGCGCAGGATGCCAAAATACAATGCTAGCCTTTTTTTCTTCCCCCCTTAAGTCATTTTTTTAACAGGACATTTCTTTAACAAAACTCATCCTAAAAAAAAACAGTAAAATTATGTAGCTGTGAAACATGGACCTCTCCTTTTTATTCTAGTACAAAAGCCCCCAAATTTACTATTATTAAATTGTTTTCTAAGAATTTTTTTTGAAGGGACAGTGTAAGGATCTGATAGCCTAATGTGATTTTGAAACTCATTCATGGATGTAATGAATTACGCCAGCTATGGCACTAAGTTAGACTGATAAAGAAATTTTTTCAATGTAACAGCTGAATGGGGACTTCACTGGCTTTTGGAGGAAGTTTCCATTAAAACTTATACCTCATTACACCTTACAGGTGTAAATAGTCCTTTATTAGCGTAGGCTGGGAGCATGACTCCTCACAAGCTGCAGCGTGTTATCAAATACACATTACCATTTAAGAACTTTTAAGGAGACCACGCTGGTTCTGCGTGCTGTCATCTCAATGTATAGCTGATACCTCTGCAGAAGACCAACTTCTTTGGCATTTTAGGGTCTTTGAGACAACATGGTGTACTGAAAGGAAATACTTATTCATTCTCACAGCTCAAGGAGTTAAGTGCCATTACTAGAGGTGACTTGGTGTAGAGAGCTCTGACCTGTAAGTGTGTAGGGAGGAGGCCCTTAGAAAGTACAGGAAATCAATTGACCGTAACATAAGGATTAATCAGGGAGTAAGTCTGGAGTGTATGAAGGATGGTGTATTTGGTTTCCTAAGAGTGGAAATACAATTGTTTGATGCAGACTTATTATTTTCTTTGCAGGTACATGTAAAGTGAATTTTCCAGACCCAAACAAGCTTCATTACTTCCAGCTAACTGTAATCCCAGGTAACTTTCTAAACATGTTGGTTTTGTTTCTATGCGTGTTTGTGCTTAGCAAACCTAAGTCCAAGGTTTTACTCAAAAATCCAATAAACTTCCTTGACAACAGTCAAAAGACTGTGCGTGTAATGCAATGACTCTAGCAGCAGTGGAGAAATTGGGCTGGATTTTGAAAACCAAGTTCCATGGAAAACAGTGGTTAAAATTAAGCAGGTTTAGGAAGTGTTCAGCTCTTGTTTACTCACTTTGGTTGAAAACATTTTTCGTCTCAGCCAGTTTTGAACCTCATAGTTTTATTTGCTGAGAAGAATCTCGGATGATGTCTAGAGAAGTTACTGTATTACAGCCCTGTTATGTTACAGATTTATTCTTTTTCACTAACTACTTCAATCCATAGAGTAGAAAAGAGAGATGACAGATATAATATTGCTATAAAACTTCAAATATTAGCATGTCTGAAGATGTTTAACATGTGGGAGTCTCTTGTTAGTCCTTGAATATTGAAGTATGTGGAAATTGGGCCTTTTACTACTAATACCACTTAAGTATACTGTGGAGCTCCTGCTGGCGTGCTATTAAATAAAAATGAACACTCAGTAATACTTTTCCAGAAGTCATTATTTCCAGGTGAGTTTCTTAATAGCTGTCTGAAATTACGGAGCTTGTCGCTCATATAATTAAGGCCGTTCATTTTGGAATGAGAAGTTGTGTGTTTTGTGGATGAAGTTGTGTGGAAGATTAACTACTTAAATGTCAGGTACACCTCCTATTATTGCTGTGCCTTACCTTTGGGACTTTGTGCAGCTATTTAAATGAGAGCGTTTAGCTATGCAGTACATTGTAAAACGTTCAAGTTAGGTGTTAGCCAGTGCTGGGATTGGTATTTCCCTGCCAGCTGATTTCTGCAGGTCCACATTTTCTGCAGATGTTTATCGGCAGCAGAATTGAGATGCAGCGTGTCACTTGTGGTGTCCTACCTGTACAAATAACGGCTTACACTTGCGGGATGCGAGTGTAGGATTATAGGAATGTTTCTGATAATCCAGTATCTTGATACCAAGCGGGCACTAGATGTCACTGTGGTTCCTTATTAGCCAGGATCAACCAGCACTTACTTGGCAGTAGAAATCTTGAGTGGCCTTTATTAAGATGCCCATTCATGTAACTTTTCTGTGATGGAAAAATGAGTAAGCCTGCCCTATTCAGTATGGTCAAAATAATAAATGGAAGTGTGAATATGGAACTTCTTAACACCTTATTCTGTATAGAAGAGATGTTCCCTTGTACGTGGTGAGTGCTAGTCTGTTCCTCTCTACCAATTATTTGCTCTTCGGTTTACATGCTACTACTTACTGTGGTTTGGAAATGAGTTGGCTTTACAAGGTCATCCTGATGCAAGTCAGAAATGTCTCGAATGTGAAGCAGCGATAACTTCTTTGTATTAATTTCAAGGTGTCTTAATACATAATCAGTTTTTTCTCTTAACTGCTGCTCAGCAAGGTGTTGTAGCCAGAAGACAGGCCTTGCAGCACGTGGATTTTGTGCTAGCTTCACTGCCGAAATGGTCTTGGGAATGAGAAGATCTTAATTAACATTTTGTTACTATAAATATAGCTGCACAGCTGAAGTCTCTGCAGTTGCAGTCTGACCGAAGTAAACATCTATTTTCAGCTGTGCATAATTCAGGTACAGAATCTTGTGATCAGCTGCAGCTTAGCACAGCTCTCTGAAGGCAGCATATAATACATAACAAGAAAAGCTTTGCAGCTTTTTGATTAGTTTTGTTATTGAAAAGGCTTTGCTCTGGAGTATACTAAATCTTGGTTTTCTCTGGGATAGCAGAGAGGCAGCTAGGTAGTTCTCAGAATTTTTCTGACTCAAATGGGTAAAAATCATTGCTTGAAGCAACTGTTCTTGTAATGGCTAAACAATGTTACATGAATCTCCTCGTTTAGGAGGAAGAGGTAGCTTTTCCTTCTTCCTGGAACTGTCTCTAATGTTGAATAGCTGGGTTACTTCTAGAAATTCAGTTCATACATCTGGCTCTTAAGGGAGTGCTTTCCAAATCGCTCTGCAGCTCTCCGATTGCAGAGCAAGCGTTGGGCCCAGCCCAGCTGCTGGTGCCAGGGAATATCAAATGCCACCTTGTCCTCGCTGCGGGGGCCGGCGCAGCAAGCGCCTGTAGGCCGGGTTTGATAGTCCGCACAGTGAGGAGCTCCTTGTAGGCCCGCTTCTTAGGGTTCGGAGTTTGCTTATCTGCAGTTACAGAGGTTGCATCCTTCTGTGGCAAAGCTGGTAACGGTGTGATAATCGTGGTGTTATTTTTATACAACATTTTGTTTAAGTTGTTTCATGTTCTGATTAACATTAGAGCTTGCAGTTTGTAACTACGTTTTCTGAGGAGCGTTGCACCAGGACAGTTTCTCAAAGTAGGTGACTGTCAGGGTACTGTGCAGGTACCGGCTGAATCTTTTTGACACAAGAAATGCCACTTGTGGTCAGTGTCCATACCTGGTTTTAATGGACAGATTCTGTTCTTGGGGGCTTTGTTTTGTGCGGTCGTGTTGAATGCAGCTGGTCTTGAAAGGACAATGAAAGAAACTTTTTTTTTTTAGGTTCTCACAACTTAAATGAGAAAGTGAACTTTACCATGGATGTCAAGCAGAAATACTTTCAGGGGTGTGGAGAATAAAGCTTCAACTCCCTTGTCTGCTTCTCACCGTGACCTTTCTGTATTTAACATCACAAGATTATTCTGATGACAGGGACGGTCAAATGAAAATGAATTTGTAGAAAATCTTGACAAGGGAGACTGCTTATTTTGCCTAATAAATTTTATTTAAACTTGTGCTCTGAGAAGTTTCCTTTATGTGATAGCTTTTTTTTTTTTGCAGTGCACCATGAGCGGATGTATAGCAGCACACACTAGAAAACAGGAGAACTTAGTTTGTCCATTGGGGCAGCATAATCTGCATGTTCTGGGGGCAGATGCTGCTGACTTTCCCTGCTGTCTGGATCTTCTTCCTCCTTTTGTAGTCTGAACCAGTTGTGCTGTCCTGTAGAAATGTCCTTACGGCACCAGTTGCCTCTGTTCTTATTTTGTAGCCAGTAGCATATTAGATCAAAAGCGAGGAAAAATGGGATGCCTGGAAGGCAGGCAGAGTCTGCCTGCTGCACTGATATTTGGAGTACAAAGTCGGATGCTGAGAGTACGACACAGCAATCACTGCTGGGGGAAGTGTGTGAATTTGGGTAGCTTGCACACGAAGAAAACCAGAGGAACGTGTAGAGTTAATGTGCCTTTCCTATAGTTCCCAGGCAGTTGGGGCAGTCCGGGGTGGTGTGATTAGTTTTGCATCTCATTCTTCAGGGAGTTAATAGAGGCTTTTTTCTGTTTTGCATGCCATGAAATGACAAATGTCGGTGAGCATGGCTGAGCATTTCAACGCTGCGTATTCTAGGAGCCGCTATCGAAAGCGCATCCTTTGTGGCCTGTCCTAATTATCCTGCATTTTCATTTGAAGGGATAAATCAGTAGTAATGGGATTCAGTAGTTTCGCAGTACTCTTAACCATCAAAACACCTTACAAACTGAGTTAAATACCGAATTGTTAATAATATTGTTAATAAGAATGCATGAAACTTGAGACAAAGCGGGGAGGGATACTTGCCCTGCTAATACAGCTTAACGACATAAATTTAAGTAGAAGGAAAACTGGAGCAGTGGCACTCACTCACTCCCTTCCTGCACAAATCCCTTGTCAGTGACCAACTTAAGTTATGCTCTAAAGCTATTTCACTTGACTGCTTTATTTACAGCCCTTTCCTCACTATTAACTTTGCCAGAACTTTGGTTTTTGTCAGGCACTTTCATGTGAGTAACAAATAGAGGGTCTCTGTCCCAGTCTGGCTGTTGTGGGAAAGAAAGGGAAAGAAAAGCATGCGGGAAAAGCGAGTTGCTTTATTTGCGATGCTGTAAGATGGCTTCGTTGTGAAGGCTTGCAGTCTCGTTAGTGTGTTGCATGATTTCTGGCTGGATACAGGGGCTCTCCAGGGACGTGAATTTTTAATACCAATTTGAGTGATTGGTCATGAGTTGCATGCTTTATTGTTGCTTTAGAGGAAAGAATTACAAAAATACAGGGAGAATTGTAAAAGGGGGAGGAAGGGATGCTTTGCTCTTCTATTTGGTAAATGTGTCCTAACTTATTTTGTAACAAAAAGTAGGGTATCCAATGCATTTTTTTTGTTAGTGTTAGCATTGCTTGCCAAGGTAAACCAGAAACATAAAGTGAGGAGTCAGAAATTGTAATGAAAGACAGTGATGAGTATTGATCCCTCTTTGAGGTGAGGGGGGAACTGATTGTGTAGTGCATGGAAAATACCTGCAGGTGGGATACGGAGTCTGAAGTGCTCCAAGGCTTCCAGTGGCTTTTCAGCTTTATGTAGAACATAATCAAATGAATAAAAGAAGATAAAAATAAAACAGTTATAAAATGCCTAGGCATCTAAGGTATGTTTTTGCTGACTGGAGGGGCGTCCTTTCACTGCCTGGTCCTGCCTCTGGGGATTTTTTTTTGATCCATTCGTAACCAGTTCATCCCAGTACTCCTGCAGGAGATGGTGTGCTCTTTTTGCCATGGTAGTTTTATGCAGAGGAAGAGGGCCAGGCTGGTCCTGCCCCCTTCAGCTGACCTTGCCATGTCTGATTTCCTCCTGTTTGCGGGCCCTGTGCTCCCACCCGAGCTGGGAGAAGTGGGGCTGCCCCGAGCTCGCCCCGCTCCTGCCCGTGCACGCAGAGCTAGTGAAGAAGAGCTGCTCAGCTGGTTTCATTTCTGTGCATCTCTTGAGCAATGTCGCAATGACCTCGCTGTCTGTGCTTGCTGACCGTAACAGTCCTGCACGTCGCAGAGGCGCTGGTCCTGGTGCCTTGGGACGCAAAGAGGTGCAGAGCGTGACTTTTCCCTCGCTGTTTGGCTGGCAGGAAGCTGACAGTCTTTGGCAAACTCTCCTCCCTTGGAGCTTCCTTTGGACAATCGCATTACAATTAAGATTCATTTAAATCTGAGGATTTTCTTTGGCACAAGGCACGTGTGGATGCACACATCGATAGGCAGCTATTCCATGTTGGTGGGGAGAACCGTGGTGGGATATGAAGGGCTGCTGTGCGCTTCACTCCAAGTCTGCAACATCCAAGGACTGTTGCAATTAAGCCAATAACTTTCCAATTCTGAACTTACCAAGCGACCATAACAATATTGCTGTTTCTCCTTTACCTTGCGGTATAGACGGCGGTCTTCTCCCTGTGCACGTACGAGTGGGCATTGCGTGTGAGTGATTACACCGGGAAGCTATAGCTTGATAAATGCTTGTGGGGCAATGAAGAGCCTTATGGAAGGCTTGAGGTGCGTGGCTTGTGCTGTAAGAACCGCCGAAGTCCTTTCTGGTGCTCCTCGTCGGTGGCATTGTGCCCACCGAAACAATTAGCTGTGCCCTGTAGGGGAACGGGGTGGTGGTTGGGCTGTTTGAACTCCTGGGTGAAATATTAGAGCGTTTCTGTAGTCTTTCCTATTTCTTTCGTGAAACCATTACTGCTTTGCTTTGTTGTGCGTTACGCAGATTTGACAGGGAGCAGTTTCATCAAAAGGATATTGGTATAAATCACCTTTGTACATCTGTTTCTGTAGTGGGGGATTACTACTGACAAAACTGCTTAATCAATGAGACATCCTCCAAAATTGTGTTGGAATGGAAGTGGAGAATGTGTTTGAATAATGTGTGCTGGGCAGAATATTAAAGCGAGATTTGCAATGGCTAAGGCTTGCAGTTTCATGCATGTATGTAGGATGACTAAAGATTTGGGTGGGTGAGGTGCTAGAAATCAGGACTTCATTGTGGAGACAGCTGTAAATGTTACTGTGTGGGATGGAGAGAACCAGCCATGTTTTGTTTTCATATTTTGTCTATGCTGTTATTGCAGCCAAAAATTCATGTTGATACTCAATGCACTGATTCAGTTGGTGGTCCGCACAGAAGCTCTTGGGAGAAACCAAACCACGCCATGAATTCCCAATGTCTCCCCTGGTCCTTGGGCACAGATTTATTTATTTTTTTTTTGGTGTGGCACACTGGGCTTAGCGTGCATTTCAGTCTGATCTTGGTAGCACCAGCTGCGACTGGCTCGCTTCCTCCTATGACTGAGGTTTTGTGTTATTTAGCAGAGTGATTCCCTCCCCTCTTGGGCTGGTCAGCTGGCGAGAGGTTGCAAAGAGAAGGAGAGTACGTGTTGCCTACAGTCTTGTGGTTATTGCAGTTGTGGTGTGGATCAGCTACAAGCTTGTGCTAAGGTGGTAGTGTGGAATGAAAGCTGAGCAGGTGAATATGGTGTGGTGGCTGCTAGGAGAAAACAGGTTGTCTAAAATCCATATAGGGACTGAGAAAGGGGGCAGGTGCAGAAGACATGATGTTATCCTGAAAGAGGATTTTGATGAAGTACATCAGAGGGGCTAGAGATTTTTCTGTGTGTGTGTTTTGGAACAAGCTGGATTATAAAAAGGAAAAAAAAAATCTACAACTTGATTTGCTATTTTTAAGGTTTCTCTAAACTATGGATTGCTTTACAGAACCTTTCTTGTGATGTTGGTTTTAAAAATAGTATTAAAAGGACTGTCACGTAAGGGTGATAGGCCTTCCTGACCCTCAAGTCTTCACCGTAGTTGATACCGTATGGTCCAGAGAGCTCAAGCATTTGAAGTAACTTGGACAAGAGCATTCCTCAGGAGTCTGTAACCCTTCAGTGTGGGCTGGGCACCTATCTGTGTCCCTTTCTTAATGGAAAAAGCACAATAGTTCCTCTGCCAGACAGACCCATTTCACATCACTTGTCTGTGCGTGGAAGCTGGGATGCTCACATCTCACGAGCTGCAGGCTGACTATTATCTATTTCAGTCTCTGGTTAAATGCAGCTAGATATTTTCAGACTTCGTATTTTAGAATTTGGCAGTTTGAATAATTCAGTATTGAATCTGAAGTTGACAGAGGCAGGCCGCTTTTCCTAACTGATATATCATCTAGGATAATTGCCACTCAGAGGAGCGAGCTTGCTCTTTTATTGTAGTACACTGTGAAGTGTGCTGTTGCACACCAGCATTTGTATTATTCATGAGATGATTGTTCGCCCAAGTCTGGGGAAGATGTGGCTGAACAGGATTTAACATGCCTTAGCAAGGAGAATATGTAACCATGTCTTTCCAAGGGTCGCTGGTGTGGTAGCACACATCATATGTCTACTGTGTGGCAGAATGTTGTTCCTATGAGCACGGGAATTCAACCAAAGGTTCATCTAACTTGGTTTCACCTGGTGCTGCGATCAGGACAGGAAGGTGGTTTCTCCAGGGTCACTCTGGGACTGTTGGCTCCTGTGACTTAACCAAATCTCTGCTACAAAGCTTTTGGGGATGGGGGGAAGACGGTGCACTCTGGGCTGGGAGGAGGCATAAGTGGATGTATAGAGCGGTGTAAGAACAAGGCAAACAGCCTTTCTCCATGTACTCTCCCAGCTGACAGCAATTCTACTGCTGTCTTCTTGAATGAAGAACTGCCTCCTTTTTATGTTTTGAAGCTCTTGTATTGGAAGAGATGGTGAATAGCCCATCCCTGTTACCCTCTGTGTTGCTTGTCATTGAGATGCACCAAATTCTCTCTTCCTTTGAGTCCTCTGTCTTACTGGTTATGGAGGCTTTTTTAAACAACAGCTGCTCCATAACTTTGACTGTTGTTGTTACTTTTGCTGTACTTTTTCCAGCAGTAGTAAATACTGTGAGGTGAAGGGAGCAGAAGTACACACGCCATTTAAGGATTGCACTCTGGACTCAGCAGGGGCAGAACGGTGAACTAAGCAGAAGACCACGTGCTGGGTGAATCCCAACGCGTGACCGACGTCATGGGCTGCTGCAGGGCCCTGAGCTGAGGTCGCCGTGAAACAATCATCATGTCACCCCGAATCTAGATTCTACAGGCCAACGGTCAGCTCAGAGCTATCGTTTCATCTGTGAAATGCTGTTTCTACCCCTCCCCTCACGTGTATTGCTTTCTTTTTATCTGCGCTTGATCTCATCTGTCGTTTTTATTGCTCCATCTGCCTAGATGTGGAGTGACTGGTGTATGATGCCCAAATAGCTGCAGTTACCCCTTCAGGGGTATCTCACAGCTGCAGGGCACCCTCCTACTTTAGTTCTTTATCTGACAGTGATTTGACCCTTACTGTGCTGCCTGTGAGCCTGGCTCGGGAGTTTGGTTTCCTCTAGAAATGGAGACATCTGTCTAGCTTTTTTCTCACTTCCTCGCTAATTAGGGCCCATTGGAAGTTTGTTGATTAGAAGGTGATGACTTTTTTAGAGGAAGAGAAGTGTGGTGAATGTAAGAATAACCTTTGGTATTTACACAGTAATAGATAAAGCTAACATTTGGGAGAATAAGGTGAAAAGCAGCATATTTTGAATTGAATTTTCATACATGTTTTCTACAAAACTTGATACTGCGCTAATTATTTGACCAGCTGATCTCTCCATTGCATTAGTGGTGTGTGCTACCAAGACAAAACTAGCTTTCTCTTTTCAGTGTATGAGGTTTTATTTTTTTTCACTCATTTATCCTAAGAGATGCTTTGGAGAGCAAAGGAAGACATCTTTATTTTACTAGCTGGAATTGTATTCCAGGGATGACTCAGAAGATGTCATACTGCTTGCTATAGTTATTGTTGGCAAATGATTTCAGAGTTGGCCTTTAGGAAGGGATATTAATAATGGGAAGAGACTGGCTTTCATCTGGTTGAAGAGGGTAATATAGAAGAACATCTAAAAACAAGAGCATTTGGGCATATAATCTTAAAAAGAAAGGAGTAGTCACAAAAAATAGGATGACAAATATGCTTTCAAGTGTAATTTTACTAGATGACATTAGAGTATTATGGTGTAAGTAGATTACAAAGATTAAAATAACTGCATGGGGTTACCACTGAATACTTCTTAATGACAGGTATTTTGTATTACATGACATCTGTTTCTTTTCTCTTATTTAACTGTCTGTATTGTGGTTTTTGTTTGTTTTACTAGATGAGGGCTATTACCAAGGTGGAAAGTTTCAGTTTGAAATTGAAGTTCCTGATGCCTACAATATGGTGGTGAGTATTTGTCATTAGTCTAATAGTTGTCATTTTGTATTTCCTTTCCATGTAATAGGACTTCAGAGGCAGCTTGGCACTGCGACTAGGAGAGGGTCTTCTGTCTCTTGCTAAAATTTTGTAGAATCATAAAAAAAAAATCTTGGTTGCAAGGGACTTTTGGAGGTCATCTAGTCCTCTGCTCAGAGCTGGAGTAGTATTGAAGTTGAGTCAGGTTACTCAGACCTCGTCCAGTCAACGTTTGAAAGTCTCCGAGGACAGTGATTCCACTCGCTGGGCCCCTGTTCCAATGTTTCATTACCCTCAGTGTGGACATTTTTTTCTTATCTGGTCAGAATTCCCCTTGTTGCAGCTTGTCTCTTGCCTCTTGTCTTCTGTGCCCCTCTGAAAAGAGTCTGTCTTCATCTTCTCTATAGCTTCCCATTAGGTAGTTGTAAACAGCCATCAGGTTCCCCCCTTTAGCCTTTTCTTCTCCAGGCTGAACAAACCCAGGTCCCTCAACCTCTGCCAGACTCTTAACCATCTTAGCGGCTCTGTGCTGGGCTTGTGTCAGTTTGTCAATACATCTTGCACTGGGGAGGCCAAAATGGGACACAGTATTGCAGATGCAGTCTCAAGAGTCCCAGGGAGAGGAAATTACCTCTTCCCTTGACCTGCTGGCTACACTCTTGCAGTCCAGTGTTGGGTTAGATTTCCTTGCCTCAAGGATAGTATTCCATAAGGGAAGAAGAAAAAAGAAAAACCAAGAAAAAAGGGAGGGAAAATTGGGAAAATCCTAAAGGATTTGCAACCCTCTGGCAGAAGCTACTTGGAAGTGCAAACTAGTCAGACCTAAGGATCTCCCTTTTGGCTGAGGTCCCACTGTCGTCTGTTCTCCGTTGTTAATTATCCTTGAGACCTGCACTTAATGATTATTCTCATAGAAACGGTATATCTATAAGAGAACAAAATAGGTAAATAGGAAAAAAAAATTGCTTTTTGTTTTTCTGGGCCTTCAAGCTTATGCTAATAGTTCTGATATTGGACTTTGTCCTTTTCAAAACAAGCAGTGGAGGATGTGTAAAGCACAGATAGTACAAGTGGCCTTCTTCTGCTCTTTCCACCAGTTCTGCTTGTTCTCTCTCTGGCTGTTTAATTGAGTATCTTAAATAACTATTTCAACAGATATTCAGCAAACAGTTTTTCAGAGGACCTCCAAATGATTGTCACGTCTTACTACAGATAAATAGAAAGCTTCAGACGACTTGCCCTTTTCAGACATGAAAAATGTCAGTATTTCAATATTTCATTCTACTAAAATTGCAGATCCTAACAAGAGAGGGGGAGGTGCACCTGCAATAAAAATAACTGCAGACTTTGGAATTTAGCTGTCAAAAGAACAAGATTGACTCCAAAAGTAGAAAACTGAGGCAGAAGTCTCGTTCTTATGAATTACTCCTGCCAGTCTGTATTCTGATAATTTGGTATGCAAAGAAACTCATTTGAGCATTTAAGTTGCAATATTAGTGTTTAGATGTAGGAATTGCAGGAAGAAAGAAGCTTCATTTTGGTTTAGTTTGAACATTTTTTGGTAATCTTCTGTAACCTTTTTGCATCCTTGTGTTTTCTGTTTTCTTACTCTTGGCATTGGTAGTTCAGAGTCCTCGTTTTAGAGGGCTGAAGAATGTGTAGGGGAGGATACTAGAGAAACATATCTGAGAAGACCTTTGACTCCTGTGTTTAGATGCCTCAAGCCTAAATACAGCATCATATATGTGTTGTAGTTGCAGTCACAGCATTACTTACATGACTGTTTATATATACACGCACAAAGGAGGTGCAGACTTTTGGAATTTAATAGCTTGAATTCCCAGACTAAGCTTGGAGAACAGAGCATTAACACTACTAGCAGAGTAGAAAGGCTGTTTTTCAAAGTGGTGAAGTTGGATTTGCTTTCCAGAAGATGCCTTCATAAGTTTTCTAATATTCCCTTATTTTTAGTCTATAGATATATGGAACATGCACCATATTTCTTTAAAAAAAAGTTCATGCCTGTGGAGGACAGTAGCGTTTCTGAAACAGCTATGAATTTTCCTGCTCCTTTCCCAATAATCATGCTCTCCCTTCATCATAATATTGGTCAAGGAAAGTGGGCAACATTTAGCGGTATTTTCTGGTGAACTGAGTTACTGGTAGAAATTTTGTCTTGTATAGCTTCAGGGAATGGGTTTTGATTTGTCCCCCCACGGAGGACCATCCCCCTTGATGCACGCTTCCATCTGTCCTACTCGATTCTTTTGTTTTGGAATTGGTAAAAAGAGAAAAGTAACACTGCTTGAAGATCTCAGACTTTCGCAGTTCAGTGATTTATTAATTTGGTCAGAAAGGGGTTGTGTTGGGTCTCCTAATGATCTGTCCAGTCAGTGGGACACTCTCCTACAGCTTTTTTTCCTTCAGAACAATGTTTAGCATCATATCTGTCTTTATTGTTATATGTCTATTAGTGTACATAGGTGTTTTAGCTAAAGCTTTTGCAGCTATGTTTTTTAAAAGTTTAAGTTCCCTTAACCTCACCGAAGAATTTCACATTGTGGTATAGGTTAATTTTACTAGCTTATGTGTGTGGTTATGCACATGCTGTAAATACAAAGTTGGTAATTTAAATGACTACATCCTTGTTCTAACTTGAATAAACTGTGCCATCACATGCCCGAGAAACATGGCATTCATGGTGAAGGAGGAAACAGTCTCATGCTCTCAGCTGTCTAGTTTTTAGTCATCTTCAGTAATAGCAGCTTGATAGCTTTGGCACAGTG
The DNA here is from genome assembly GCA_003342895.1 of Casuarius casuarius. Classification (NCBI taxonomy): domain Eukaryota; kingdom Metazoa; phylum Chordata; class Aves; order Casuariiformes; family Casuariidae; genus Casuarius; species Casuarius casuarius. Next base: position 56,928 of record PTFA01000009.1, on the reverse strand, counting down.
CTTGGTGATAATTAAAGCAGAAGGGAAGAATATGCAGTATATACTCATCTTAATTTCTTAAATTTTCTGTTTACGGTGTTCGCCTGAACAGCATTGTTGTGGGGAGGTGTTACTACATGTTGAAAGGAGAACTGGGCATTAATTTTGATTTTTTTTTTTAATTTTCATTATTATTATTTTTTAATTCTAAATTGAGGTAATTAAAAATTCTTCTGGCTTGTTATAGTTCGGTGCTCAATGTTAATTTGGGGTTTCTAAATTCTGAGCATCTGTATGCAGGTGTGCCTCTGTGCAGTTAAAAAGAAAAAAAAAGCAGTAGGTTGAATGTTGAAGTATGGTCAGTTTATTAATGAAAACACATGTATTCACAACTATTGGTACAGTTAGGCTGAGGCTGTGGTTTGTTTTCTGCCAGGCAGAATCTGACTGAAATCGATAGTGGCAACATCTTTAAAAGAGCACGTCAGAGTTGCCAGCGCTCTTTCAACCCCAAAGCAAGGTTGGGATGTCATACGTCCGCATCAAGCTCTTGCGGCAGTGCTGAAGGTGCTTGTTAGTAGGGAATAAAAGTACCAGACGAGACTGGCAAGTCATTATAGCTCTGCCTCAGAGCCTGCATACATTTTCTATCTAATTTCTTTAGTCTGCAGAAAAAAAAAGAACATCTGTTTTTAAAGCTATAAAATGCATAATTTATAGTGCAATTTCTGTAACAGCATCCTTTAACTTCTGCAGTATGTTGTTGCCAAAATTCTGTGTTCATTGCTCCTCTGAGGGATTCTTCTTTTTTTCCCCTTTCATTCCTCATGAGCAAGCATTCAGCTTTTGCACTAGAAAGAGAAACGGAGGTGTAGAGTGGTGGTATAGTGGAAGAGGATAAAATACATGATTAAGGGGAAAAACTTGGAAGACTGCATTGTGAACCGCAGTGATGGCATACTGTTCTGCCCAGGAAGCAAGTCACTGGAGCCTGAGCTGTTTTCTTGACCAGCAGTGGATCTGTGAATATAGGGAAGTAACTTATCCTCGTGCTTTTTATGTATGAGTGGTTATGATATATAGTGAATTTTGGCAGGGAAGCTATAAAATTCCTTAGTGCAAAGATTCAGGAGCCTAAAACATAAGAGGGCTGCTCTGCGGCATGGATGCTTTGGGACGAGCCCTGCGCTGAAGTGCGGCTGCTTGCTTGTGCACAGAGCACGCAGCTAGAGTTTAATCAGAGACTTCTAAATCATCGAGATGCTGTACTTGGGTATTGGAAAGATTTATTAGAATTATCTGTAAGGTAATAAAATACTATAAGGGTTCTTCCAGTAAATTCATAATTAGCTAAACCTATTTAAGCTGTTGGAGAGGTGGATAATTTTAGAAAGCGACTGAGCTTGAGAAATGGGAAGGGTTTTTATTTTTAATCAGTTCTTGGATATGCGAGGGTGGTTCAGATACATTTGCATTACAGTGCTATTAGTAATTTAATTGTATCACCCCGCTCCTGCAGTTTGATAGGCTGCATTTTGCTTTGCTTTTGCTTCCAGAAAGGCTGGGGAGAGGAGTGCTGAGCTGCTGCAGTAAGAGCTCACCAAGGGACTTTTTCCAAAGCTGAGCGTTCCCCAAAGAGGGGAACTCTTCCACGTGCTGGAATTGTGCGCTTGCGTGTTGGTTAGTGCCAGCGGTGTTACACTTTCACTGTTGCTAATTTAATGCTATAATTGAGCAAATGTTGGCATTGCCTGTTGCTTGGTTCAGCACAGTCAAATGAAACGGACCTGATGGTACCCATGGTCCCATGAGCAACCGCCTGTAAGCGATCTCCTCCTGCACCACGGCTCTGTGAAGGTGACACCCAAGAAGTTGCATGCCTCGGCAGTCATCGTAGGTCGGTTCAGCCGGTACCCTAATGAGCACTCACCTGCAGGCTTTGTGTTTTAATGCTTCCTCTCTCTAGCATTTTATATCTCCTTTCTGTCTGCCTGATTAAGGCAGACCCAGGATCTTTCTTACCTTTTTTCTTCTCAGGTGTTAGTGGGGATCTACTACAAAGAGCTTCAATATTGATGTTGCTGCTCGCTCTTTACGCTTGCGTTTTGGAAGTGGGGCCAGACTGAGGATTTCTGTTTGTCCTTTCTCCGTGGCATCCGGGCAGCAGTCAGGTGTTGCTTCCTGCAGTCCTAGTGGAGGAAGCAGAATTGGCTGCGCTCCCAAGGACACAAGCGTATGCGTGCAGTCCCAAATGAAAAGGCCACTGCTTTCCAGGGACAGTCGGAATAAATAACATCCTGAAAGGAGGACTTCCTTTCTGAAGACGTTTTTGGGGCATGTATGGGATGAACTTGGGCATCTCGGCTCTGTTTCTTCTGTAAGCTTCTGGTTCTCAGTTGCTTCCACAATTTGCTCATGAGGGGGAGCGAACTTTCCAGGATTTTGGATGTAGATGGATCGGAAATTGAGCTGAGCTCAATTCTTGTGTGTTCAGTTTTTGAAAAAGCCTCTATTGGAAAACCATTAGTGCTGTGCTCTGCGCTGGGGACGCCAGGCTGGCTGTCTTTTGAGAAGCTTAGGAAAACCTGGCATTACATGCGCAGAATCCTCTGATTGGATCTGAACTTTCAGTTCCTTTGATTTCTCTTCACAGACAAGATTTTCTTTTTCTTTTTTTTTTTTTTTTTAGAGCACCATTTTAAAGGCATGACATGGAATGAGTAGGCTTAGCTTTTGATATCTTCTGGACTCTTAATTCTTCCCATAAGGACTGTGCACTTTCTGAATACAGAAAGGAGAAAACTAATGTTTTCGTCTTTAGAGGTGTTTTCGCCCTAAAATGGGAACTCTTCCATGAGAAAAGATACTAGGATGATAAAAGTAAGGATGTTTAACTGTTAATTTTTTTATGGCATTAGAAATCTTTAGAAGATCAACACTTAATCTTGTCCTTTCTCTAAGCTGGTTTGAAAAGTCCCTTTTTTTTTTTTCTTTTTGATTCTTACGATAGCTGTTCCCTGTTTGCATATCCATATGTGTATGAAACTGTGGTGCTGCAACCGCTGGAAATGCGATTCTGAGGTTGGTCCAGAGAGGGCTGAGTCAGTCCCATTGCCCTTCATGCACTGCATGCTTTTCCACTTTCCTGTTCTTTTATATCCTTAGCAGACATGTAGCAGGAAGGAAAGACTTCTTTAACAATGTGAAATATTACTTACCAGAAAGCCTCTAAACTGCTTTTTGGTGGTAGTGGGACATCTTGTCAGAACAGAAGGCAATTGGTGCAGGTATGGATGGTTGAAGCAGGGTCATGAAAAGAAAAAGGGAGTGGAGTCAGTTCTGTAGTTTGTCCTCAGACGATGAGGCCATTAGCCATATTAAAATCTATTGGCCAACCTGTCAGTTGGCATTTTAAAGTATTTTTCTCTTCAGGAAATAGGCTGCACATTCATGAGCATTTGGAAACCTGTTTGACCTCTGTCTCTGCAGCATCTGTTCTCCAAGCACCTCTCTTCTTGGTTGATCAGCTGCCCAGAAACAGCGGTCAGTGGCAGATAGGAGAAAATGCAAAAAATGCACTGGTCAGTGAGATCTCTTGATAAAGAAATAGTTTCTTTTCTGCTCCCAGATGCAGCTGAAACCATGGGTGTTACAAGAATTAGGGACCTGATGTTTAACCTGACTCTAATAGGACAGATGTGGTTTAACACTGACATAAAACTTAACTCTGTGACACCATGCCTTGTGCAATTCTTGCATGTATTTTAAGGCCCGCTCCTACTATAACGCTATTTCTCTTCCACTTGTCGAGCTGTGTAATGCAGTATTAATCATAGTCCATTTAAAGCCCAGGGCAGTGTGGCGGCGTTTTCCCCTTCACTCCTTTCTCTGGGCTGTGTGCTAAGCTCGATTCCAGCCTGTCTCAAAGTTCTGCAGGGCCTGGTAAAGGAGAGAGCTGGCAAGAAATATCTCGGTATTGTGGGGCTAGGTTGTAGCTTGGTCTCTGTAATTGGTATTCCTAATAATGCCTCTTTTGGAGAATTCCATTTTGCAGAAACTGTAAAGAAAAAAACCTGGAATCATCGTTGCAGTGCAGTTTGCAAGAATGCTTTGGGCTGACCATCTAGAGTCTAGACAAAACATTTGAAATAACATTATAGATTTCAGATTTCTGCTAGGAACCTCATTATTTCTCCAGGAAAAAGCTTGTGAAGTGAATCAAAAAAAAAGACAGTTACGGGAAAGACTAAAGATACACAGAATAGTACACTTGTAACTCAAAAGTTACTAGACTTTCCAAACTGATCAAGATCTGCAAATGTTAATTAACTTCATTTATCGGTCGGCATCTCATATCCAATCTCTGTGGTGGTGAGCGATTCTCACATGACCTTGAAGAAAGCAGAGACTGAGGTTTGAGTTTTTTGTGGCCCTTCTCTGTATATCTTGTCGTGAATGGATTTATAGCATGCCAGTTACTCTGGATAGTTGATACCTTATATACAGTTACCTGCCGCAAATTCAAGGTCCCCTTTCAAAGCAGGATGCTGTTACCACATGGCACTTGGAGTAATAATTAATACTGCATCAGCCCGCATGCTGTCTGCTCTTTTGACCACTCGTTTTGTACAGCCATACTCTTCATTAAAGGGAGAGGATAACGGGAGGGAGAGATTGCTACTTGCACCTAGAGAAGAAAATGGATTTTTCCACAGTCATGATCCCCAAATCTCAGGTTGAGCTACCTGTGCATTTTCCAGTATGGGAGGCCAGGGCTGAGCGTCCGAACACTGAAATAAATCGCTTGTGTAAACTTCAGCTTGCAAGTGTCACGCGTGCGCCTGGGAGATGGTCCAAGGTGTTCCAGCAAAACTGTTGCCTCAAGGAAATCTTGTGTGCGTTTGGCGTCAAGGAAGACTCAAAGGTGGCTTAGAGCCTGGGAAGGGGAAGTCTCATCTGAAGATGAAATTTCTGACAGCATTTCAGCTGTCTGAGAGGGATAACATTTGTTTTGCAGCCAGGAGTGATTTTTTCTTTCCTGAATCCTGAAGATGAGAAACACTTTGGGTTTTGATGAACAGGATAAATGAATTCTTTTGTTTCCACATTACTAAAAAGTGAGAAACAAGTTACTTGTTTCAAAGACTCTCTCTCTGTTTAGCCTTGTAAAAATGACTTTGGAGGATTTGGGTGGGTTTTGAGAAGATTTAGTTCATGCAAAAGAAGCTGCCCTTTTTCTGCTCATCGCTGCCTTCCCTGTCTGAAGACACGTACGTTAGAAATTCTCTTTGTCTTGAGCTCCAGGCATGGAAAAAAATACCGCTGCTTTCCCTGGTTTTTGAGAGCTAGACATCTTTCAAAACAGCACGAAGGCATAACTCCTGGGAGTTTGGGCTGTTTCGGGACTTTGAAGGATTTTGTAGATTAAAAAAAAGTTTGTTACTGTTGGCTACATGCCACTTAATTTTTGATAGCGGTGTGGCCCAGCCCTTGGGCAGTCGGTGTCCCATGACGACTAAGTTTTGAGCAGTCATTCGACAGTCTTCATGCGTGTGGACAAAAGTTAAGGTCTGAGTTATGAATTTTAGATGTGTTGCAGTGATAGCTGTTTCTTTATTATTTCACACTCATTGCCATACAGGTACGTTATCGGTAGCTTAATACCACAGATATTTGCTCCTCTTGTCTGCGGGGAGCTGGGCTGAATTTGGGACATGCATTTAAATATTGTGCTAAGATCCTGGCAATTTGAGAACAAAGCCGTGAGACCAAACAGGTTGGGCTGCTGTGCAAGTAAAGCTGGTGGAGATATGTCGTCTCCTGCCCGAAGATTTTGTGGGATGCGGTGGAGAAGAGAAGCTCTAATGTGTGGTTGAACTGGAGCTGGGGAGGTGCTGGCCTGTGTCGGTGTACACCGCCATACCTGCTCTGAGAAATCAGCCGCTTGATTGAAAGCTGCAAATTGTAGCTTGAAGAGCAGAGATGGCATAATGTGCGGTTGCTAAGCTACTGGCATTTTAATGGCCCATTCTTTATTTACTTCACAAAACCGGAGCAAATGAGTGTATTTTTAAGAACCCGTAGGTCAAAGCCCGCTATGGAATTCAGAATTCCGGCGACCTTGCCTTAAAATAAGTCTGGTTTTTACACTCGTGTGTTAAGTCTGGGTGCGACTGATGTTCTTGATACTTCTCCAAGCGCTTAGGAGGGTCTTTATTTAAAAGAAACTGTTCTTTTGATGTAGTCCTTACCGATAGCTCCTCTGCTGTTTTTAGCAAACACCCAAAACTCGAATAAGCCCCGGGGGAAAAAAAAACCACGTAGCTGTGTTATGATTTAAATTGTTGTCTTGCTGATTAAATGTTAAGAAACTGAATAACATGCAGAGCTTTTTTCCCCTGAAGGAGACAGGAGAGGAGAACAAATGGGAGCTGTGTCAGTGATCTGGCTTTCTTCAAAATTGCTTTTTTCTAAGCAGCAGCTGAATACGAGCCCAGCTTTTGTGAACAGTCGAGAGGAGCTGCAAGGGCAGGGAAGGCTGGGGCTCCTGATAAGTTGTATTATCAAACTCTTTAACGTACCAGCCTAGGCTGTGACTGTCAAACCTGTTTGGCTTTTCAGTTCTGTAACTTGTACCAGTGATTTGCTTTTATTTTAAAGGATAACACTGTAACTTGTTTTCTATCCTGGCAGCCTCCAAAGGTAAAATGCTTGACAAGAATCTGGCACCCGAACATTACAGAGACGGGAGAAATCTGCTTAAGGTAGCAACAGCTTTCTATTTTTCACTTTAGAGGTGTTTGTGTGTGATAAAACACTGTATATAATTTTCATGTCAGCATTATTTAGCGTCTCAACAGCTTGTGCAAATCAAATGGGCCCGTGACCCTTGGGGACCCAGGAAATCCACTGAGAGCACTGTCTGCTATGCGTTAGAGAGTATATAGAACCCTGTTCTTTAATTTTAGACATAACATTTTATTTTATCTAGGCTGAAAGCATAAACTCCAATCCAGGCCAAACTTAGTCTTTCTTTTTTTCCCCGTAGGTGAATAATCCTCAGTGAGAGGCCTTAAAGCTTTACTTGTTTAATGCTTAAATGTGTTAAGTACTTGGAAACCGTTTACCTTTCCTAAGGGGGAAAAAAATGCCTTGAACTTTGAGGGTAACCACTTTATAGTTGCCATTTGTTTATTTTCACACTTAATATCTGCTATGAAACACATGTGCTGGTTATAACAAAACATATGAAATGGATACTTTTCCTTTGGGGGGGGGGGGGGGTGTGTGCTTAAGATAAATATGAAGCCCAAAAGTTCACTTTTACTGAAGTAACAGATTTATGTTGCTGCGCTCTTTTGCTTGATAGTAAATGTTTCTTCTTTAAAATCAGTTTTTGAAACTTTGTAATTTGAGCATTTCATCCTGAGTACCTGATGGTGAAATTGGCCAGAAACTAAACATAAGCAGAAGTGAAAAGCCTAGCTGTCATTTTTTCAAGTTGATGGGACATAAAAGAAAAACTAAATGAAGCATAAGCAGTGAAAATAGCAAGCTGGAAAAGTCTTCTGAAAATCCAGAACAGTTGCCACCATGTGTAGCAGATCAGTGTTTTCTTAAAAACAACTTTTTCTTGGCTGTTCTTTTCCTCTAGGTGAAAAAAATCATTTTAGTGTTGTGCCCAGGATCATGATGGAAAAAAAAAAGGAGTTTTCATACCGGAGTCTGTCACACCTTATAGGTTAGGTTAGGCTCTTCAGCTGATAACAGGTACAAAGCTGTTATCAGCTCTTTTACCTGTAGTAATCTTGTCCATCCTTCTGGATGCTAATAATATATCTTCTATAATATAGATTATAGCTTATAATAGCTAATAATCGAAGTAAAACAGAAACCAGACTAGGCAGGCTGTGGTACCTACGTGATGTGCTCTAGCTGTCAGACTGCAGCAGGAGCAAAGTCGGCAAGGGCTGCTGTCCATAGATTTAACCTCACTTTGAGGATTCGAAGATTTTAAGCTGTGGGAAAGCTTACAAAACCCAAGACTTCTGAGACTACCCAGCTCATGCTTTCTAAAAGAATGTGGTTGTCCACCATTACTGAGATTTGCGTGCTAGCGATAGGAGAAGGGTGTTTCAGCAGACATGTATTGCTACTCTTAGCAAATTTGCTCTCAATCCAGGCCACCACTGTTTCGGAGTGCCTCCTAAAACTATTGCATTTTTACACAGTTGAACCTTTTCATTTGACAATAGGGACAGTGATTTAAGGATCACTTTTTTACAGTTTAAATTCCACCAAAGTCCTTGTGGCTTAGTAAATGGAGAGAGCTTGGCTGCTTTGAGTCAAAAAGCCTAAGTAAAGGACTGAATAAGGGAGCTGTTCGGAACCAGCCAGCTGGAAATACTAGACACCAAAACAAAGGTAAAAGTTTAAGCTCTGGCTACAGTGCTGCATCTTCAGAAGCTAAATGAAGCTTCCTCACGTTCCTGAGGATCTTTTTGTTTCTAGTCTTAAAATGGTTTTAATTCTGACAGATGAACTTAGTGTTTAAACATAATAATTCTGCTTTATGAAGTGAAGGCGTTTCTTCAGACTCTGCTCTGAAACCTCAGCTTTATTTGAGTGTCAGATACTTTAACATATTAAAGGTTTAAAGTATATAACAATTTAGATGGAAAAACTAAAATAACCTAGATTGCTTTGTGCCTATTATAATGGAGAATGCTGTCTATATATAGTGTCTGCAATCAACTTCTAGAAGAGTCTTTATATCAAAATAGCTTCAACTATTTTTTTTAAAGCAGAAAAAAATCCTGATCAGTATTTTTCCAACTTTCTTTTATTAAACATACCTTTATGGTATCATATCAGTTTGCATAGATAATCATCCCAGAATTAAAACATAGCAAGTGATTAACCTTGCATCAAATATAATTGTTTTGGGTAGGAGAAGCTTTGTTTGTGTTCCATGGCTTGCAGTTACTCAGATTGGATCTGGACCCTACTAGTGGGTATTGTCTCCGTTGCATGCACATGTGGGTGAAAAACATCAAGGTACCCAGAACAGATAAACTTACTACATATTCCGGGTGACTGCTTTCTTGAAAATCTGTTACATGTGTCCCTGATGTTTCTTTTTCTTATTGATTTGATTTCATCTGTGTAAGCTTTTAGAATAGTGTTGTCACGCTGCATTGGCACTGCCAGATCAGGAAGGTGGAGAGAGAGAGAGAGAAGGCTGAACAGGGAGGTGAGCAGCTGGAGGAAGAGAAGAAGCCCTAGAAAGTGTCCCTGCCCGTGGAGGGGCTCTGAAGTGGATTTACAGCCTCTTAACTCAAACTTACCTTCAATGATACTTTCTACTGGCAAAAGGAAGACAAGTATTTTGTTGGAACGGACATTTTATGTTGATAAATATGTTCCTCTGAGATCCTTAAAGCCGATTTTCTCTGGGACCGATCTCCCTCTTACAGTAACTTGTTTAGTCACTTAAGCTGTAAAGCGTGTCAACTTGAGTTTCAGAAAGTTTTAAACTTGTCAGAGCCATGCAGTTCCCACTTCAGTAAGTGTTTTTGAAAGGTCTCTTTAGGATGTATTTAAAAGAGAAAAGGTTTTGAAGAAATTTTCTTTATTCAGGAATTAAGTCACAGAATAACTGGAAACTAGTGGCTGAACAGCTGACTGGTCATATCAGTGGCTGTTTTGGTTACTATACATCCAGAAATAGCAATTTCGCCATCTTCCCATAGGAACTCAGATACAATGATTTGAAATCACGTTCTTTTGAGGTCTCTTTAGGCATGTAAATGCCAGATGTTGAAGGTGTGGTTGTCGGTTCCAGTCATTCTTCAACCGAGGATGCGTTTGGCTTGTGTCAGTTCCTCACTTAAAGCAAACAGAAATATTCTTTAAATGTCCTTCCCCAGTTTTTTGTCAAGTTACCTGCCTGATAAGTGCTATGGTACAAACAGCAGTTTATCCTCCTGTTGGCCCTGTCATTTCTTCCGCAGCGAAGCATTTACTCGCTAGCTTCAGCAATCCACAGTGTTGCAGAATTGGCTTACCCATCTCTGTATGGGTGCAAAATCAGTCTAAAGCATCACGAGGGAAGTTTCTGAATGTTTGTTTAATCCAAATACTAGATAAGGTTCCTGACACACTTGTATGGTACAGCAAAATCTTGGCAATCTTAGAACAGTCACTGCAAGTAAACAGGTTTTCCTATCCATCAGGTATCTTGAAAACCCTTGTAGAACAGATGGCTTCTGTGGTGTATCTGGAAGCTCGTCAAAGGAAGCCTCTTGAAGCATTAAGTGGGGGAGAAAAACTGTACGGTTTGTGCCATTTGAGAACTTCCCCGTAGCTCAGCTCCTCTACAGCAGCACATCCCGGGAGGACAGGTCTTTGAGCAAATATGCTAATTCATCCTCTAACTAATTCATGATATATTTTGCTTATTTCTGCTCACTTGGGATGAAGCAGCTCTGCTGTTCGTTCTTACGGCGCTCTGAGAGCAGATCACCGCTGCGGCCTCCAGACAGCCTGGCTGGTGTAGCTGGGTCATTCCCGGGGAGAACGCGAGATGCTCTTTCTCTAGACGCCCTGCGTGGGGAAAAGGTGTTGATGAGGGGCATAATGATCATTCCTATCTGAAGGGAGAAAGATGCTGCTGCCTGGAAATGAATTATATCAGTAGAGGAGTAATAGTAGAAAACGGGATGCTTGTCTGTCTTCAGTGCTTGGTTGCCAGAGCTGTCTGAGGGGTGTGCGAGTGTCTCGGGTCCTGGCTGCCAGTCTTCCCTAGCTGGAGATTTGCCTAGAGAGAGCTCTGAGCCTTTGGGCAGCTTGAAGGGTGTTAATGAGGCTTAGCTGATATGCTCGGGCACTTTGAGCTCTATCAGTGGATATTTTTATGGTTTTTTTGTCTGTGTTAACTTATTCCTGGCTTTTACATGCACAGTGAACTGTATGAACAGACCAAGGGAAGTACTGGTAGCTCATGTAGCAACATCTTTTGAGAAGGAGACGTACTGAAATGAAGTTAAAATTATCATCCATTATTTGCTTAAACTCAAAATCCTGGCTCTTGTCTGTTCCACATTATTCTTGATTTTACTTTCATGCTATGAACAAAAACCATAGCCACAATATGCTGTTTTTAATGTTCCTGAAATTGGTTTTGGGCTGCTCTAGTGGTAGTTGCATATTTTATCTTTTTAAAAGCACAGAAATGGGCAGCACAGTGCAGATGGATTTATTTTGCCCGGTATTATTGCTAATGTGTTTTGAAGAAAATACACTTGACAGGTTAACTTCCTACCCTCTGTGCAGACAATATGGGGTAATCCTAATCACCATTTGTCCATGAATTTAAAAGCCTTACATATTCAATAAATAATTGTTTGGATAGATATGGCTCAGTCATCGTTTGTAGCTTAAAAAACAATTAATGTGTCATCCTGAAAGCTGGCAAAAGCTAGTAATTTAAGACAATTTTACGTTAACGCTATCATTTCAGCTGTAGAAGCCACTCTTGGTGATACGTTTTGGTGCTTTGTTACTTTGCTGCGTGAGTTTTGTGTTTTAGATAACCTCTTAACAGAGGAAGACGAGTTTGTGAAATGATGTTTAAAGGAGTTATACTATTTTTCATTCTGATTATTACTTCTGTTTGCATAAATGCAAGTGAGACTTCTGCTCATTTCTCAATTATGCTCTGGTCTCCAGTAAGCTTAGTTTTCATAACTGTTGATGTTTTGATCTTTAAGGCCCAGGAATGACTAAAACTGAATACAACTCAAATTTTTTCCTGTTTTTCAGCATGTAAATGGGTTAACTGTTTTGCTGGACTTAGCATGCATCAGAGTATACAGTGTGTGGGTATATAAGAAAGTCCATATCTTAATTGTTTATACTTAAATTCAGGAGCATGTATTTACAGCTTATAAGAAACTCTTTCCTCCTTCAAGCAGTCTGTTTTACCCGGTGTATACTCTTCATCTGTGCTTTAATATTTGTACTGACTTCTTGATTTCCAGTTGGGGATACATAGTGTTGAGCTTGTCTGTAAGGCTTAAAATATTCTGCATGCAAAAATCGGTTTATTTTTTACCTGAAAGATACCTAAGGTGGTGGGATGCAGCATATTCTGCAAGGCCTGTCTCTTCACCGGCAATGAATATGTCCTGAACTGGAGTGCATGTGTATCTGTGTGAAAAGCAAAGATCGGTATTGGGGCTGTGTCATGAGGACTGTGGCCACACTTGTTGCACGTAATCAAAGTAATTTGTTTTCTGACAAAGCTGAGCTCAGATCCAGATCCGTAATGATGCTGTGTGAGGAATATAGTTCTAGGATGGCGTACCAATTTCTCTGGGTGTTTTTTTAATCTCTCAATACAAGATATAGTGCAAGTGGTCTGTATTTGTTACATTGCAATAAGTTCTTAACCTTTTTGTTTTCTGAGAAGTTTTCTGACAAAATTTATTTAACTAGAAGTTGCACTGTATAATATGTGTGTCTTTTTTCCAGTTTATTGAGAGAACATTCAATTGATGGCACTGGCTGGGCTCCAACTAGAACATTAAAGGTACCATTTCCTTTTAGATATGTACATCAAACTAGATATATCTTTTAAAATATTTTTATGGACTTGCAAAGAGACAGATGAAGCAAACTGCATTAGAAACAATTGGGTTTTTGTCTTTCACCCAGTGTTGGTGGCAGTATTAGTGACAAGTGCAATGCTAACTGATTATAAAAGAGTTTGCTAGTTTGAGTGTAGCTGCAAAATACTGCTTTGACTGATCAGAGGTTATGTAGAGTGCTGAGACTGTACGTGACCCTGGAAAGCCATGGTCAGTAGGAGTGGTCTGCTTTAATGTTAGGCTTTTTGCCCAGATGACAAAAAGCAGAGCATGATGTGAGCAGGACAAACACTAATCCATGACCCTTGTAACTTCCATTGAATTAACGTCACTGGCAATAGGCCGTCCATCACTTTTTTTGGAGTAAAGGAGCTTAGAGAAGTAAAAGGGCAGGATGCATTTGGGAGAACCACCGCATGGAGCATAGAGCTAGGGTGCAGGTACGGCACTGTCTTGAAACCTCCTTCATCCCCACTGCTCGCAGTCGTGAGCAGCAGCACAACAGGGCAAGCAGGGCCCTCCTGGCTGGTTTAGCAAGTCCAATAGGGAACTAAGTGCCTCTGCCCTTCAAGGTTGCCTTGAATGTCATTTTGCCTAAGTCACTAAAATGTAAGTGAAATTTTGGCCCTTTTGAAGTCAATGGCAGGTCTGGCACTGTAATTGCAGAATGACTTTAGAAGTCAGTCCTACGACAGTTGGGCAACATTAGCAAATTCAGAGTCATAGTTCTTGTATGAAATGCTCTTACAGAGATGGTTGCAAAGGAAGAGTATTTCAGCTCTGTGACTGCCCTTGGCTTCTTACAGAAAACAGTTTGCTTTCCTTGTATTATTACGTTGCATTGGGCGAGAGTCCCTCTTTGCCTTTACCAGGATGCCCTGCCTGAATTGGCTCTTAAAGACCACGAGCTAGGTATGTAAGTTACACGTGTCAGATGTTGGATTCTTTTCAAAAGCAAACTGAGCACAAATTTTACCAAATACTTGGTTTCCTTTTTGGAAGCATGAATGAGATCTTTGACTTCTGGTTGTTTATCTATAAAATCTCTCCATGATCTGCCTGATTTTTCTGGAAAGTGAAGTAGATAGATGACAGAATAAATGCTGTTTTCTATTCAGTTAGTATTTGGTGTGGGATTTTCCTGGAGGGGCGGTATGTTTTGTTTTGTTTTTTGCCCCTTGTATTCTGTTTTCATGTTGGCTTAAATCAAGGCAACTGCCTTGGTAATTAAGCTAACTGGTTCTGTTTCTGTGCCTGTATTTCATTCCACCAAAATGTTGATATATAAATGCTTAAGCGTCAACTTTTAGAGAATTGGTACACTGATATCACGACTTAAAGGATGCACATATATTTTTATCTGCTATGCTAGTCCTGTTCATGATGTCTTTCTCATGGAGATTAAAATATCACTGCATGTTAGCACTGTAAAGAAACTTTAGATGATGCCTGTGTGTTTTCTGTCCCATTTAATGGGCAGCCAGCTCAGATGTCTAAATGTCCAGCTAGAGCTCTGTGTTGCAGTTTAATCTTGAATTTTTTTTCCAGTTTGCCAGGGTTGTGGCAAACCAAACTGAGTTATCAGTTGTGATCAAAGGCATCTGAATTAACAAGCTTGTAGTGTTGGAGCTACTTAAAGGTGCTGCATATTCCGTAAATGGGCCATTTATAAGATAATTTCCCAAGTCCTTGACTCTTGGGTTAAGTTTATTGTGCCTCTAAGGCGTTTGAGTCTCGTGGGCTGTTCAGACAAGATGGGAGAGTTTGGGTAGAAAAACTGTTGACAGTATATGTACTTAGCTTTCTGTCCTCTCTGATGGAAGATGTGTGTTAATCTTCTATTCCCTTTTAGTCTTGCATCAGACTACTAATTGTGCGTGATTCGTTTCATAGAGCAAGCATCCTCAAATCTCACCTGTCAGGAGAGTCAAATTGTTGAATTTTTGGAACCAGTTTAGGGTGTTTTTACCTTTTATAAGTTAAAGCAAGAAAAGAAGAATATTTTGACTGTAAGCGTTGAAATAAAACATTTAGCAAGAGACTAGAATAAGAAATACTAACTTAATTTAAAATAAAACAGGCCCACCCAACATCCTCCTCAGGTTTTGTTGCTCCCCGTGGGCATAGAAGCAGCACAATTGCTAGATCACATTTTATAGCATAAAAAAATCTTTACATTCTTTATTTTATTTTTTTTCAGAGAGTCTATTTTAAATATGCAGTTTCAGTGAGTGTTTTCTGACTTGTCATGTTGTTACTTTTGAGTTTGGCATGTCATAACCAAAAAGAAGGATGGCTTTTTGGTCCTGATTTCGAAGCTGAGTCTTTGTAGGAATGTAGTGAATACACTGATCCTCCAGTACAAAAGTGGCTTTAAAAAAGTCACGCAGAAATAGCCGCTGGGGATGTTGAAAAGCTACAAGCACTATTCCCAGAGCAATGTTTTTGCTTTGGATACAAAATGTTAGCAGCTAGCAACGAAATATCTTCTGCAGGGAGTCTGTGCTTTGTAGATCTGATCCCTCATTCCAAATGCGCTCTTTGAAATAAGTATTAATAAAAATTGGGAGGGTGGGTCTCTGTCGGAGCCGAATTCCTGACAGTCCCTGGACCAGACCCTATTTCGGTTCTTCAGCCAAATGTCATCCGTGAAACTTCATGCATGCCTCCGTATGGGTTTTGTGGAAGGTTGGTTGGTGTCCAAGTGCTTCGACTCCCGGCTGCGTGTAATTTTGAGCTGGAACATATGGAATTGTGCTGACTTATCTACAGTAAAGCAGCACAGTCAAGCTATTTGTCAATGCTTGTTAATCATATTCTGTAATTGGTTTTAACTGTGTACCATAGAATTACAGTGTGTAAGGGTACGCTACAGGAAACTAGACCCATGCAATACAAATTACACTTATCTCTTAGCACTCCACTTTGCATCCACCAATCCAACTTTCCCGAATTTTGTTTCAAATGCTTAATGCTAAGGTTTGGAGAAGGTCCTTTCCACAAGTTGGCGAAGGTGTGGACTTGCACAGTAGCGCTATGGCTGATGTCCAGTCTAGTCCAACGATGGACTTTAAAGTCAGTGTTTTATATTGCACTCATTGACTGATAATAGGAACATAGCCTGGTTTTGTGGAGGAGCAGTACCAAATTTGTCCAGTAAAACGCTCTTAAATATCACTAGAATATTTCATTTGAGAATGGTGGCGTGTTGGACGTCCATGACAAAAATTGGTAGTCCTTACCAGCGTAGTCATCCTGAGTGCATTAATAACACTGTTCAAATAGATTTAAAAAACCACACACACAAATCAGCTTTACTGTAGGTTTTCTGCCATTGTATGTGTTTGTATGTTAAGTACTTAATCTTTTAGAAAGCTTAAGTTTTAGAAGCAACAGCCAAGATCGTGCCTCATCTTCTGTATCCTTGCGGTGGCAGCAGAGATCTTAAATGAAAATCCTTCAAAGTAAACTGCTATGACATTTTTAACATTTGCTTTACTATCAAATGGATAGCAACTTGCAGCGGCATTTAAATTATGCCTTTTTTCAAAGAAAGCTTAAGCTTTTCCTAGACACTCTGTAAAAGTTCTCCTCTGATAAAACGTGTTTTGACAGCATAGAGAATTCTTTCATAAAAAAAAAAAAAAAAAAAGGCACCGAGTTCAGTTTTTCTAGTGTTTGATTGCACTCAATGTCTTCTCATCCATGATTGAATTCTTTGCGTTACTAAATGTTGAGCATTACCTCTTCTTACAATTTACTCCCTCTTATCTGTTAGTGTTTTCCGTGGACCACTGTGAAATGCAGTCTGTGAACCACTACTAGACGCTGAAGAATATGCTATCTCTCAATTACTGTAATAGGGTTTTTTTTAATCTGCTTATAGGGAAAGTTGGGTTTTAACCCTGAAAAAGATTGATTGGTTAATGTTTTAAAAGAATATATACATGTACATACACACACACTCTTTTATCACAGTTGATATAACTGTGAATGTTTTCTTTAACCATAGAAACACTCCTGAATCCTAAATTCTTAGATAATACCCGGTAGCAGGTGGCTCCACAAACTGTGCATTGAGTAAAAACTGATGAAATACTTTAACTGATCTTTCAGTGCGATCGTGCACTTCTTTACAGCTAGTTCTAAGTAAGCAGCAAGAGTTCGTTTACTTTTTGTCTCCTTTCCTTTTTTCTTGTACATCATCTTATTGCATACTACTTTGCTCTCTAAATCAGAGCAATCATAAGCTCAGGACTGCTGACGTTATTTTAGGTGTTTGCACAGACTGCCTGAATAGCTTGCTTTTCTCCTGCTTTTAGGTCTCATGGTCAAAACTGAAGTCTTCCAGGTGGAGAGCAAATAGGTGGTTTTAATTCCATGCTGTTCTCAGATTTTCATTTCACTGAAGATGCAGAATCTCAGAGAATCATACTAGCTTTTTAAGTACCTATAAGAAATAAAAACACTGCTACTGCTCTGATATCCTGTTTTTTCCTCAGTAGTTCCAGTTTAGAACTCAAAAGTGCTTTGGTAGCTCCCGTTATTCCTCAACACGTGCTTCCTTGCACCTTCTTCGCAATGAGTATCGTCTGCCTGCGTAAGCTAGGTCTCCCTACCATTCACCAGCTTTCTCTCAAATGCTTATTGTGACTTAGCTATAACATTATCCCAGGTGATTGGTTTTTAAAAAATAAAGAAATGAATCTCTGTTTTGTGATTGTCTAATTGGTTCCAGAAGTCAAGCTGTTTCTTCTGCAGTCCTCATCTGTAACATACTACAGCTGGAAATTTGTCAGTGCCTGATTAATGAACTGTAAAAGTAATCAAAGCATGTCTGTGCAACTCTAGCCCTGGAGGGCTGAATGGAGTAACATTAAAAACAGTATTTTATAAAAAGTGGTGAATGTTCACAAGGAATATTTGGTCATTTTTGTAAGCTTGTTCTGATGGGGCCATAGTGGGTTGCATATAGTTGGAGTAACTACTTTCTCTAGGACTTCATTTACTGGTTAGATGTACATGCATATTTTGGTTCTTCCTTAAGATATTTTAAAGAGCTCATTTTTGTCATGTTCCTCTTACTGCCAGCAGGAGAGACTAGAGCAGGTATGGGCATCATCAAGAGTCTCTTAAACTCCAGATGTGCAGGTAGTTTTTAGACCCACCTGTAGGAAACTAATGATATTTTTTCAGGAATTCCTTTCCCATAACTCCAGGTAGCAGGTTGACAAATCTCTGCTTGCATTACTAGATAATCTAATCTGAAAGGAGTTAATCATTTACTATAAACTGATTGCTATTTGAACTTTATCTGTAAGAAGCTTAGTTATGCAATTAGCATTTAATACTAAATGGGAAAATATGCTGTTTGTTGCATGAGTTCTGTTGTTGTCTTCAGGCAGTAAAATTACGTTATTTGAAATCATGCAGCTGTCAAACTAATTACTTGGACAAATAAATCAGAGGGTCTCAACTTCATTTTTGCAGTTACCTTTCACTTCAGTGTTTAAGCAAAAGCCTAAATTTCAAAAGCTTTAGTATAAGCAGAGTACTTTTCATTGTCTTGATGAAAATAGGTGGTCTGCTGTCAAAATTGTATGTGATTAGTGTAGAGGAGTATTTTATACAGACAATAACTGTCACTGCCTTCAAGAGGAAGAGAGAAAGGGTAAACCTCTGTTTCCTGCAATTCTATTAATTCTTGCTGCCAGCACTGTTTCTATCGCAGCCAGCCTCATGGGAGGAACGGTGCTCGTTGCAATAGTAACAGGATCGATACTGACTTGTATTCTGTTCTTGAGTAACTCAAATGCCATTTTGTAATGGGTCTTCCCACTTACCCTGTATATAGAAGAGTTAAAGCACGTGCTTGTAAAAGCTGTCTTCCTAGGTGGAATATGTTTATCCCCCATACCGGCAAAATAAGGAGGAGAAAGTGCTTCATCAAAAGCAAGAGGCTTCCCAGTTGCCACGAAGTGTGAAGGCTCTTACTGTGCTGGAGGAGAAGATGCTGGAGAGTCAAGCAGAGCTTAGTGAGGAGATTCTTGCTCTAACATGGATCTTGTGTCCAGTTTCTGTGAACCTCCCAGTCACAGCTGTGAAGGTTACAAAATGAAGCACTTAAAATCATATGTGCAGCCTTAGGAGCGGGAGGAACCCTGCTGAGGTCTCTACCTCCTTCAGTGCCTGGTACAGATAGGAACAGAGCCACTGAGCTGTGAGGAGAAACAAATTAACCCGTGTGTGGGTAGTCTCGTACTGCAGGCAAGTTTCGAATACTGTGTTAAGCAGGTGATTGCTTTATGGTGTGGGGTTTTTTTTTGGTTGGTTGGTTTTGGGGGTTTTTTTCCAGGTGGTGTGCTTTCAAGTGCTGCCTTTGATGCCATACAAGAACTGAAACAGGTTGATGTTGGTTTCAGGCCACTTCCTCCACCAAACTGCCCAGAAACCAGTAGGGAGGACGAAGGAGATGAGCTATGTCTGCACTAGCAGGGAATCCAGCAGCTGCAATGAGTTAGGAGCTTGAAGCCCATCTCTGTTATATGTGGTTTATTCCAGGTTGTATTTAATCCAGTGTCCCTGTGTTTTGGAGCTTTCCAGAGGTTATCTGTCCCACAAATCATTGTGTTCGCACCTTGGAGAAGCACCATGCTGGGTATTTTTCCTCTCTCATGGGTGCTGGTAGTGCATCCATGCCCCCTGCACCATTGCCCCTGAGACTTTTTCCACAGGCCTCATTTCTGCTTGGGCTGTTTGCAGGTGAGACTGTGGTGCCTCCCGCCAACCTGCCTCCCCCCTCAGAGCAGCACTCAGCACCGCGCGGGGAAGGGGAGAGGGGTGGACTTAACTGTGGGGCTGCAGTGGCTGTTCCAGGAGGATGCCCTGAAGGGCCTGACACCCAGGCACTGGGGTTTCCTTCCTCTGAGGAGCAGGACCTGCAGAACAGCTTTCTGGGAGACCTCGTCTCTCTGTACCTGTGCCCGCTGGAGGTTTTATGTGTGGGCTTCTGGCTGGAACCCTGCTCAGAGGAGGACCCTGCCCTATGCACCTCACATCGCTCCTTGCCCTCAGAGGTCCCCCAGCTCGTCCTCTTCAATGACTAAGACAGTGCCTTTAAAGGTCCAACTCTGCATGCTCATGTGCTGAAGGCTCTTAGCACCACGTAGCGCATCTCCTGCTGCCAGCGTCATCGTTGCTTTTTTTTCCCCTGCTCCTCCACAAAATGAGTAACAGAATAAAACACATGCTAGGTAGATAGCTTTAGGGAAAGGCTGCTGCTTCTGGCAGGCAGAAACACCTACAGCTAAACAGGAGGATGGCAGTGCAAGTGTTTAGACTATACTTTCTTTCCTGAAAGGGCTGTCGCAGTTGTGAGTTTGTGACCAACCAACCAAGCAAACAGCTCCGATAAAGGCTGCTCTGCATCTCTGTCTCTCTGTGGGTAGCGAGGCTGCAGGCTAGGGACTCAAGGGCCCGTTAGAGCCCACAGTATATTTGTTAATGTGACACATTTCTTTAGCTCCTTCCCTTCTCATCCCCCTGGCTGGAGGCCACCTGCCTTGCTCTCAGCTGCCAACTCTTCTGTGTTGCACATAGGCAGAGCTCCTTCAAACCTGTATGTGGTTCTTGTCAGTGCCACGGGAGCAGGATCCGCAGTGGTGCCGTGTGTGGTGCACGTCATCAGCCCACAACCTGCTGAGTTTGAGGAGAAAGAGAGGCCGGTGGTGGATTACAAAAGCCTAGCAGGGCTCTGCTGTCGTGGCACACTGTGTACCCAGCTGGCGGGTTAGCGGGGACTGAACGAGGGACTCGTGTAGGCAGGCACTCCCTGACACACTGAGTTTCTTTCAAAAGCTTTCTGTTTTGGTTCAGGGGCCAGGTAGAATTGCTTTTAGAGGTGCAACAGCCCTAGCAGAGACCGTTCTACCTTTCGGTAGCATTAGGGTAGAAAGATAAATGCACATCTTTTTCTGCATATATATCCTTGCAGATCTTTCTGAACTAATTATGCTGGAAGCTTTTCTTGCTCCCTACCCCCCCCCCCGAAGCCACATACAGAAATGTGATGTGCTTGGGGAGACAAAAGCGGGAGCAGCGCAGGGGTTGCTGATGCTAGCTGGGACAGGGAGCAGGCTGACAGGGTGCCCCGAATGTGTCCTTGGGGGAGTTTTCTGCAGGATACAAGGAGGGATATGCCCAGGGCATGCTCTTCTCCAGATTCTCCTGCACGATGATGCCAGGACATGGATATCCCAATGAGCAACAAGCTTCATTGCGCGCTCCCACCTAAAGATTTGTTCAAGTACTCTGTAAGGGGCGGGGGGTTCAAAACCTCCCCAAAGTGCAGTTGTCCAGAGGCCTGAGAGCGTGGGCTTCCTTCTTCATGTAGTGTGATGATGTTCTCTGATCCTCTCGTGCTTCAAGGCAATCGTGAGATCAGCTGTAGCCTGATACTGCCACTGGATGCTTCTGATGCTGGGTAAGCTTGGACCTTCTTGCAGCACAGCGTTGCAAGCAGCGTTGCTTCCTCAGGGCCCATGTTGTACCTTGTTATGTTTTCTGGGAGGCTGCAGGGGGTTCGGCATTGCAAAAGATAGTTCTAGGGAAGCAGCTGGAAAAGGGAGATCAATAAAGGGAACTTCTGGTCTAATTTTATGCAAAAGTTTATTTCACACGCACCAGAACTGCAGTGTGAACTGAGCCAACGCACAGAAAGTGGGGTCAGGTGGGGGTTTTGCTTCGAGATAGCACTGCTGCTCGGAGGGTCAGCACTGACTCACTGGCTGTCCCAGTGCCTGGAGCAGAGCGGTTCGCACAAGGAAACTTGCATTTGCCCCTGCCGTGCAGGGCTGGAGCGATGCCTGTGGCCCCGCAGGGAGCTGCGTGACCGATGGGCACTGGGCACCGTGGAAGGCCTGTGCGCACGCAGCGAAAACCAAGTTGCGAAGGAGTTTTAGTTGTTACGGACCACCTTGTTTCTCAGTGTCCTTCATGGCTGCAGTTCAGATGGGTATTTGTGGCTATTGCAGAAGGCATGGTTTTACCACGATGACTGTACCTTTCAGTGGTTCAAGTCTCCTTCTCTAAAGCCTGTAAAGGAGGTCAGCTAAAGAAAAGTGCTGTGCAAAATGTTGGGTTTTTTTCCCCCAATATCCTCGCTCTTAAAAGTGGTTAAAACGTCCATTGTTATTGCTTCTATTGCTTTATCTTTCTTCTCCACCTCAAAAAAATTAATGAGCAGCAGACAAAAACCTTCAGACCCAGTATTTGGTAAAGGGAAGTTATAAGAAACTGAAAATGGTCTTCTGTGTAGATCTAACGATATTATACTTTTCTTATAATAAGCTTTAGAAAGTTTTTCTGCGGGAGTACATTTTGTTGTATTTTGATTTTATAAGTCTGCTTTATCAGTTTTGTAAGGATTGATTTTCCCTTCTGTTCGTGCCAAGACCAGTGAAAATACTTACACAAATCAATGTCCTGTAATAACCTCTTCTTCGTAAAAGATTTGCAAAATTTTCTCTTTCTCTCTGTAGTGGCTTCTGGCAAAGCTAAATCTTTGGTTTTAATACAATGGCTGTTATTGCTAGCACGTTTTTAAAGAATGATTCAGTAGAGCAGTACAGGACATCAGTAAGTCTGATTAAACCATGCCTGTTTTCCCAAAATTGTTGATTCCTGAATATGCAATTTGTGTTGACTTTAATCCGTTCAGTTGACTGGTCTCCGGAGGGCTCTCGCTTTAGCGTTCGTGGTCGTTGCAGCGTAGTTCGTTACGAAGCTCTTGCAGAATTCTCCTGGGAACGGTTTATCCGAGTTTCTCTGCTTGCTCTGAAGTAGCCTGGGGGACAGACGTCCAGGAGTCAGCAACCAAAGAAAGAGATTTTAGATGGGCGCTCCTGCATACTTGGCACTTCACGACTGTCTTAGCTCGGGAGAGGAACAAACTAGAATTGTTCCTGTTTTCTTCCGTCCAGTATATTTGAGCACAGGCGAAATTGTTCTTCTCTTCTCTCTTCTCTAACTGGAGCAGTTCATGCCATTTCCATTACCCAAAGCCCTCCGAGTAACCCGCTGTCCTTACGTTTGGGTGGGAAGCAGGAGCTAGGGGATGCCAGGCACGTGAGCATGAAGATGGCCATCCTGCTTGTTTGAGCGTGGTGTTCTCTGCATCACCTTATTCCAGGTGCAAATGGTGTTTCACCTGCCACGGGATTTTTACAAGATACTGTAGCAATGTTCTATGCGTGATCTGAGATGAGCGGGCAAGGAGAGGAAACGTTAACAAAGAGCGTTTTATTTGGAGAAAATTCTTTAGCAGGGAAGCAGCCTGCAAAGTAAAGATATTTCTTTGTTCTTTCTCTTTGTGTCGTCCTTATGTAATGCTGGTTATCCCTAGTTAGTAAGCTAAGAAAAAAGCATGCTATCTCTGGTATGAAAACATATGTTTTTCAACATCATGAACAAGTGGTAAGTTTTTTCATAGTATTGGTTGCAAACAACTGAGTTGACAGGGAAAAAAATGGAGATGTTTGCAGAAGCACATCAAGGAGGCAGAAAGTCTGACAGGGCAAGCTGCAGCGTTTGGGTCTGGGTGGGATGAAGAACACTTGATTTTCTAGGCTCGGATGAACAGAGAAAGGCTGTGCTTTGTAGTAAGAGAAGGCAGAAGAAGGCAGATGGGACTGGAAAACCACGTCAGGCTGGTCCATGGGTAGGAGAAAGCTGCCCTCAAGAGACGCCGTGCTGTGCAGTGGTCCCACTTGCAGTAAGCTGAGTTTTCAGGTGCGGTTTAAAGCCTTTTCCAAACTGTGCTCTACAAAGCAGGGCATTTGTTTTATTGCAGTTGCTACTTCAGTTTTTCAAAAGTCGCCTGCGGCATCTGTTTGTATAGATGGCTGCTTCTCCTTTTGTTGACCTGAATAGGTTAAATTGTTTGCGTTTTTAACGTGCTTTAGCAGCGAGCTTTAATTTAGTTAGTCTGTTAGATCAGAAATGCCCTTTAAATCTCCAAAGAAGTTTGTTTGATTGGAAGCTCATTAGCTGCTTTTGTCTGGCTTTCCTCCCCCTTAAATTAATGTATTAAATATGCTTTGACTGTAAAAGGAAAATCTTAATTTACCGTCTGCGTGTTTACTCTCTCCTCAGAAGAAACGCTGAGCGGTTATATTTTCAGACGTCCGAAAGCATAGCTGAACACTCATCAGTGATGTGGTGTCAGTGGCATCGCCGCTGCAAAGCGGTCGTGAGGACTGCCGCTTGCGGGGGCTTGGTGCCTGACTGAGTTAGGACCTCCTGTAAAGGCAGTGCTTTGAGGGCCTCGAGTCTCAGGAGAGGCTATTTCAGAAGCTGTGTTTTGTATTTTGTTTCACTGCTCTTGAGCTTGAAACATCACTGCAGTGGCAGATTTTTCTCCTGCTTTGGCATGCCCTAAATAAATCCGTGGGCAGCGGTTTAATGTAACTTTTCACTCCAATTCAATAGAAAAATACCCAGGAAAGAAAGGTTTATTTATAACAGTCCGTTGATCTTCTGACTTGCTTGTGTTGACTTCACCGTGCCTGAGCTCAAAACGGCCGCGGTGCCATGTAGCGGAGCGGGTTTCCTTCATCAAACCCCCTTTCGCTTAAACGCTGCAGGTTTAACCAGGCGCTGCAGCACGCAGGGACTGACTGAATGAAGAACATCAGGCTGTAGTACTGCAAAAATAATCAAAGATTTTGAAGTGCTTGATTCGCCGTGGCTCATCTGTTCCATCCCTTTCTCCGTCTCCCAAATTTAAATCCAGGCTGGCCTCAAGCTCATTACGAAAAACGGTGTCCTGTAGTATTAATTTAGCGTTGTTTTTTATGGAACCGTGCAAGAGCGTAAAAGGAATCCAGCAATTTATAAAACCTGAATAGATGGAAACAGATCGGAAATGATAATAAGAATTTCGCACACGAATTATTCATATGACACTAATAATCCTCTTAGGCTTTTTGGTCTCCAGAATGGCTATGAAAATATACAGTGCTCTGAAAACCTACAGCCTTTTTTTTTGCTTTTCTGATAGAGCCCTGTGCAAAGCCAGCTTGAATTAAATAGCGAGCCATGGGTCCCAAAGTCTTAAAACC
Source organism: Casuarius casuarius (assembly GCA_003342895.1). NCBI lineage: Eukaryota > Metazoa > Chordata > Aves > Casuariiformes > Casuariidae > Casuarius > Casuarius casuarius. The sequence goes on along the minus strand of PTFA01000009.1, from coordinate 32,180 downwards.
ATGGTCCAACAAATGAGAGTTTTGGTGGAATGATGTGGGGAAATGATTTGGTATGATTTACGTTTATATTTTGAGGTACTGCGTTTGCTTGTGTGCGGTACCGCTCATACCTGCTTGGGCTGGAGCAGAATCTGTATCGTTTGGAGACGCGGTCTGCAAGTGTCCTGTTGGAGAGGTTCGGGGAAACAGGAGGCTTTAGCACCGTTACGCCTAAAGGACATCTGAAACATAGGATAAGGACTGAGTTGCTCTTTCTGTTTGTTTTTAGCTACGCTGGTTCGTAGCTGAAAAGTCGTAAGCAGTTTGCAGCCTTGTGAATGCTGGTTGGCATTCAGGCAGGTTTCGGGGACGGACAGACCTCGGTGCGCTAGCGGGAGCTCCTTGCACCTATCTGGGATTTTCTAATGTTTCAGCCTGTAATTCTGCAGCACGTTTGCCAGCTTCAGCCTGGTGTACACGCAGAGGAAAGACAACCCTTAAAAAGTTAATTTATTCTGCTTCTTCAAGTGGAAGAGAGCAAATTACGGTGCTTTAGTAAAGGCCCGTTATCAATGGCTCTGGGAAACACGTGGCGGCTTAAAATCAGACCCAAGAAAGTCTCATCATCCCCAAGACGTTTGCTCCATCTCTCTGAAGGACGATGCATCCTTGAAGGTGGCAGAGGAAGGGGCTTCAAACCTTCAGAGGTCTCAGCAGCTGGTAGGAGACAACGATGGTTTCAGCCGGCCGGGGGGATCTACCGCAGATCGTGCTGCTGTCAGAGGGGCAGCTGCCACGTACGTAGGGACACCAAGCTGGGCAACCCCCCGAGCTGTTCTCCTAACGCCTGAACGCAGGAGTGGCAACTTCGTGCATGTTCCTCCGCTCTAGGAGGGCAATGCCACCCCTTTTGTACAAGTCGGCATCTGAAATCCTCCTTTCGTCGGTGACCTGGACTTATTTTTTTCTCCAGCACACTACAAATAGTTTAACCTGGGGACTGCATAATATAGGTTTCCTTAATACTGTGTTTTGCCACCCTCTGCTGTGCCTGGTTTCTGTGACAGTAGTTGTAGTTGAACAGCAGAGAAGTGAAATAGAGGACAAGATGACGGCTTTCATCCATTACTGGAAATAGTCCGTTCTCTCTTCCCAAGGACTGTCCAGGCCCAAAAATGACATGAGGGACTGCCAGTGTGGTCATTTGGGAAAGGGGATGGCTGCTCAGCACTATAACCTTAAACATATGGATAACTAATTCTGAGGTATCATATGCATGTTCTTTTTTTGCCATTTATGTCTCTGTGCTCCCACTGAAGACCAGGCGTACGTTTGAAAGAGCTGCAGTCTTCGCCACACGTGATGATTTCAGAAGCTCCCTTAGGAGAAAACTCAGTTTATACTCCATTATTTTCTTTGCCACGGTTAGGAAGTTTTTACTTTGAGGCTTTTCTGTGAAACGTTTAGCCATGAAGCAAGTAATGTGCAGTGTCTCTCCCACTAGTGGAAATCAGAAAGTGGTTTTTGTTGGAGGCAGTCAAGTGCTAGCGGGTTGCAAGGGCAGCGGTGGTGCAATGCTAATCTTGCAAAATTGCCTCCGAAGTGAGCACTCCAGTGCCCACGCTTCGCTGGGATTTTACAGCAGCGTAGTTTAGTTACGTTGCTACTAAAAAAATGATCTTTCCTCTAGTTAGAAAAACTTCACTTAGGAGGTGATGGTTGGTGATCTTTTTAAGTGTCTTTCTGTAACATTTTGACCTTGTGCCTTTTCCTAGTCTCTGAAGCCCGTGACTCGGGATGTAGAGGCTTAGGTCAGTGCTAGGGGAGCTCTTCTGGAGGCGCCCACCTCAAAGCAAGTTGCATTTGGTGACAGCAATCGAGGGAATGTTTGGAGACAGTTTTCCCTTGAAGCTTCCCGTTGGTGGGAATTGCAAGCCCTCTCTGCTCAGCTATGTAAAGCTTAAGGGCAAGTAAATGATTTGAGACGTATATGAATGGTATCTCTCTACTCATGTTGCACCTAGATCTGTTTTCTCTGCTGTTTGACACAGTTTCAGATATTTGCCCGACACGGTTTTAATTTCTTAAGAACTGATTGCTAAATTAAGTTTTATGCTGACCCTTTGAACTAAGGGCCACAGTTTTAAATCAGTAGCAAATATTAAGGTGTTATCCCTTTACCTGGACAGAGAAGCAGCAGGAATAAGGCTCCTGTACACACAAAAGAAATCTGAGCTTGTATTTGAATATTCAGAACTTGGGTTTTGGTGATTTCTGAGTATCAAGCATCCATGAAATGGGGAAACTTTTTCAATACCTCAGTCTAACCTAGTGAAACATAACCCTCAAACTAGATTTGATTTTCCAGTAATTCCTTGGATTAATAGAAATATAAGGATGTCAAGTTGTTCAAAATACCTGAAATGCATGCCTAGCTGACTGTGCTTTTCCTTTGCAGGATGTCGTCTGGGGATTAAACTCTTTATTTACTGTAAGTAAGAGAATGTTTTTGCATATCCACTAACCTTTTCCCCGCCTGGTTTGGTCTCAGCCTCACCTAACGTGAACCCAGTCTGTTGCCTCTTGCAGTTAAGGCCGTTCTTTCCCTCGGCTTCTGCGGGTATTGTATGAGTCCCTAGGTCAAATCAGTTTGTGGTTTCGTTTGAATAACCGCAAGACTTGTACAAGGTCTGTAATGCCTTTCATACACTGTTTTTACTTTTGGTTACACATCTATTATGGGATATTTTCATAACAAGCTACTTGGGATCTTCCACACGCGTGAATTTCCTTCAGCTGGTTTCCAGCGACTGAAAACTTGTCTTCCTCTTAAAGGAGCTATTGGGATTATGGCTTTTAGAAGTGAGGCTCAGGAATTAATGACTGCCCTGCAATCTCCGTATTATTTTTGAACACTTAATCCATGTTCAAGGGCTTCCATATTCGCCCACAGAATGTGCAGAAACCCCGAGCTGCTGCCGAAATGGTAGGATTTCCTTCAGGAGTCCCACTTCCCCGCTTCTCCTTAGATCCGCAGGAGCAAGAAGCCCATGTCTCGCCCTTACAGGAGCAGCTCGAAAATGCAGGCAATGGCAGGAAGCTGTGTGCAGTGGTGGCTTTTGCCCCAGAAACAGAGAGAGGCCAAGTGTTTGCTGTACTAAAAGCTGCCTTTTTTAGGGAGTCTGGGATTTTGGTCCCCTTCCAGCGCTGTTGCTGCGAGAGCTCAGGAGAAAGCAAAGAAAGGCCTTGACTAGCTTCAGTGCCAGGATTTGACCTGTCATTGACTCCGGTGGGAACTGCCTGAGCCACTGCAGCGCGTACTGGGGGGCTTTGAATAATTTTGGCTGAGGAGCGTCGCTGGGGGCTGCGGTAGCCCCAGCCTGCTCCCACCACCTCCTGCAGAAACGGGGGCAGAGGAGCGACCGTCCTGCCGGCTGCTGTCACCGGCACTCCCGGGGCTTTTCTGAAATCTCAAGCGCAGGCTGAGCCTGGACTGGCTGCAGCCTCCTAGCTTTCCTGGCATCGAAAGGCTGGATTCGTTTCGACGGCTTCTTCAGTAAATTGATTTAGAAAGAGTGGAGAGCATTTGCCTTTTCAACCAAGAGTCATTGCACTTCACAGCTAAGTCTGCTGCTGCATGCTAAATACCTGACAGCAAGCAGGATCTGCTGGCGGTACAAAGAGGTCCCTTCGGTGGCAAACCGCGCGTAAAAATAATCTCTTGGGCAAGCAGCTGCCGAGAGCGATGGTCACGCGTGGGAGACGGCAGGGATTTGTCGTGTCCCGCAGGAGCTGTGCTGCCTGCCTTGCCTCGGGCGTTCCCCCTGTACCCGGCTGCTGCAAAACGCCGAGGCTTTGAAAAGCTGGCGTTAGGCTGTTTCTGGAGAGAAATGTTATATCCTGATCATGCCGATTCTTTGGCGGGGGGATTTCTTTAAGAAAGTGAGCAAAGACAGGGTGGATTTGATTCCTGGGTTTAGTGAGGTGGTGGCACTTCACTGCTGCCACGGACTAACTAACGTTAAACTGAGGAGAAGTGACCCATGCTGCAGGCAGAATAGGTTTTCTGCACAATTCATCTTTTTTTTATGATGGCCCACCTCTCATAAGCGTGCTGCTCTCCTTTGGTTTTAACCTTAGACCCTTTCTCCTCCCAAAGTTAACCTTTATGGAGGTTGAACTGATAGCCCTGAGAGTCATTTTGGTTATTTCTGCTCTCTGTCCCCAACCTGCCCGTATGTCTTGGGGTCCTTTCACTCCCTTTTCTTCTCTCGGGGCCATATTCTTCCCGTTTTGCTAAAACTTTGTCTATCAGGCTCCAGATTGTGTTGCTTCCCAGCAGAGGCAATAAAAGTGGCTTTGCTGTGTGGAGGTGGCATTAAGGAAATTCTTCCTCCCTTATCACCAGGCAGTTTGTACATCTGAACCTCTTTTTAACGGTGCACATCAAAGAAAATCAGCAGGATTTTTGCCTCCAGAAAATTTGAATGTTCCCTCAAAATTCGATTTGAAAATATCTCAGTTTTCAAGTATAAATGCATCACTGCCACGGGGAGCGTCATAGGGCTGAGCGTGGGACATGTCAACAGATGCAGTTCTCCTTTAGTTGACTTGTGAGTTGGTTTACAACCACCATGCTCATGTGCATTTACCTTTGGCAGGAATATCTATGAAGGTAGTGAGAAAATAGAGCTACACATGCTGCTTTTTTTTGCTTTATTTCCTTACATTATTGGCAAATGCTTTGGGTTTCCTGTATAATGCAGCGAGCAGTAGGGGGGAAAAAAAGCCTATAATTTTCTCTGGTTCTCTTCCAGGATCTTTTGAATTTTGACGATCCTTTGAATATTGAGGCTGCAGAGCATCATTTGCGTGACAAGGTGAGTCAGTGGTTTATTTAAAGCATCCTGTTCCTAAACAAATACACATACTGTACTCTGTGGTTCTCAGTCGATCCTTTTATAGTGTTCGAGCTGGTTCTTTAGGCTGGAGAGTGACTCAGTATATCGGCAACCAGTTATTCAAACAAAATACACTTTATCTGGAAAGACGAGCCTAACATGGTAGTGTTATGCGCCATACTCTAGAATTGTTGATTGTAATATAACCATATTTGCACAATAGCTAGTCTTTTGCTTCTTCTCTGAGATTTTCCCCGAAACTGTATATGTTGCGTGAAGCAAATGATAGGGGATTGTTTGGGCACATTTGCATGAAAAAGCCTTTACCTTAAAGGCCTGCCAAAAAGATCTCATCCTTCTCTATCTCTTTCAAAATGTTACTTTTTTCTTCACAAGTCTTACACAGTGCATGCTTTTATTAAGCCGGAAGAAATTTGGGCTCATTTGAAAGCCAGGAGCGAAAGCTTTCCATTCTTTACAATATTGTTTATTGATCCTGTTTGTTCTGTGTGTGTTACGGACGGGACGGAGCAAAAAACGGAAGTCACTAGTGGCCTAACTAGTAAAGAAATTTGAAAGTGTACCTCTCGGCCGAGATTGAATGTGGACGTAGAGATGAACAAAAGTAGCAACTTTACAGGGGTCTCTAAAGTTGCATCACATCAGGTTATACGGATGCCTGCGTAAAGCATATGAAAGTTACACTTGTCATGCTCTTGTTGAAGCTAGCCTTGAAGACTAAAGAAAGTTTCCAGGTAAATGTTGGTTTGAGGAGTTCGTTGAAAATGCAAAGTCAGCCAGCGCCCCTAATTTACCTAATTCTTTCAAGAGGAAGCATCAGGATTGCATTTCGATAAGGTATTGTAGCTAGTGTGATACTTCTCAGTGTCTACAGAGCTGGGATGAGACTGTTGGCTTAAGGAGGGAAAAAATTAGTTGGGACCTACCCTATAAGAGGTTTTCTTCGTGGTTTTATTGTATCATTTTGGCAAAGAATAGTACTAGCAAAGTATGGTGTCAGATACTCTCAGACTATGATCAGTGAGACTTACCAGTGCTGCTAATAAATTTTGTTATATATCGTACTAGCCTGACAGTAATGTCTTCTTCCCAAAGAATGAAGCACTAAGAAATCACTGTCCTGCATCTCCCAGCTTCATTCCAAAATCGTTGGAATCCTAACAAAAGAAGAATGTTAACTGCTTTTAAAAACACATCCTCCTCAAAAAAAGAGGGGTGGACATTCGAAATACACCCTGCTCCACTAATAGCATGGAAGCTTTTTCATATAGCAACAGTTGTGGAAAGAAGTTTTAAAGGGAAAATAGGAATACTTTTGTCCATCTTCTAAGTTAGAAATATTCTATGCAGAAACTAATATTTTTAAATTTGTTAAACTCTAAATAGACTGAGCATCTCTGAAGTTTATTTTCTACCGTGTTAACTTTGTTTTTTGGAGGTTATCTGTATTTAGTGTTCAGTGAGTTCGGTGGTATTTCACTGAAAGTGTCATGCACTGCTGAGTTTTTACCAGGTAGCGGTGGATTTCTCCTGGTAAGCATTATGAAAACAAAGCAGATCATGCCAGCAGTCTAGGGAGAGTAAATTATGCAAGGCAGAAAAATGGCTGCTTTTACAATTAGCCTCAAAGGATATGACTGTAGTTTGTGTTAGTTTTTGTCTCTCTAGGGTACAGATGTTGTATATAATGCATATAAGCATTTCATTATGAAGCGAATCTGCTCCTGTCCTGTCTCTTAAGAGAATACTTGTAATGCACATTATGATTAAGATGTAATGCACATTAAGATGGGAGTTTTTATGAATTTCTCCTGAGATGTTTTTACATGCAGAATGCAAATATACAAATAGTGTATATATAATATACATGCATGCACACATACACCCCCCCCCACAACCTATATACAGGTAGATATGCAAGTATACCTACATACAAATAGTTCTGTGTACAAATGTCTGCATATAATGAATGGTTTAAGAAAAGGCCTTTGGTCACTGACAGCATGGGAGTATGTGGCTTGTAGCAGCCAAGGAAAAGGTACATTGAGTGTGCTTTTGTGGCTTTCCCGGAGAGAAATTTCATTGATGCCATTGCAAAGCCGGAGATCCTTTTGCTGACATTGCAGGCCAAATGTGGCTGCCGGAGAGGTTAACAACTAATCTGAAACCTGCCTCTGGCTGTTCAAATTGCAAAACTGAAGTTCGTACAGTCCCTTAGGCTGGATTAAGATACCAAAAATGATTGCTGCCTTGCAGACTGTGGAAGAAGTCACGCTGACAGTCGCGTCATAGCTATTACATCCTTACTCCTGATTCTAGGAGAACAGTTCTGCAGTGTGTGTTTGCGTCACACATCGGGCTGCAGGGGCAATTATGATCTCTTCCCGCGTAGGGAGCCTCTTAAAATGTTTGCACTTCAATCCATGGTTTATATCTGAGCGGGTAGTTGTAGCTTTTGGGAAAGCAGTCTTGTTTTAAGGTTTAAAAATCATGCAGAATTCAAGAGCTCAAGTTGTTCAGTTAACATTGCTGTAAATATTTTGTCTAATTTGAGATCTGAATTAGTGCAGCTTCAGCTTCCAGCCCTTGGGGGCCCCTACATGTTTTGCAAGATCTCAGGAACTTTTTGGAAGGTTGTACAACTAACTTGGGCAAAGTCATCAATGTCCATTTTCACGAATGCTTGGGTGTCCAAAGACTATCTTCTTTTCAGCTACAACAGCGCTTTGGAGACCTGTGTTTTAATTGGTCATTTCTCTCAAAGTCCTTGTCGGTGTTACGGGATACTGTCTGCTCTCTTGTGTAACCTAAATTAATTTTTCAGAGATAGGACCCTTTTATTTGCCTGCATTAAGTGCTGCTGCTCAGGTGGTTTCGTTGTCGTTGCCATCGGTTTTGTCAGACTTCAGTTTTGCCAGTCATGAGTTTATTTTCTATATTGCCATCAGGTGGTACTGGATGTTCCAGTGCTTAGTGGCCCTCGTGGTAAACCTTGTCTGTATAGCCGGTCAGAGCCTTCCCGCTTTCAGGTTATGACTACAATCTCGTGTCCATCCGTAAAGAGTCTGGCTCTGTCCTCTTGGGCGCCTCTTCATTGTTGCTGGGGGGATGCTCCTAGGTCCCCCCCAAAGTCTTCTCCTCCCCACCAGGAAGCCCCGTTGCCTCTGCTGCCCATCCAGGCTGTCCTGGGCCGTCCCCTCGCAGGGGTTGGGTCTGTCCCGGGGCAGGACTTTGTCCTTGCTGAACTTCATGAGGCCATTCCTCCGGGCGGCTGGGGTCCCTCTGGATGCCGGCTTTGTCCTCCAGCATGTTGCCGGCATCCTCTTTCATCGCTGCATTTCTGTAGACCTGGCTGTCCACTTCCACGCTCGGCCAGTTTTTTAAACTCTTCTTGCAAGCTTGTTGACTGAGGCTTTCAGCGTTTAATAAAGCGTTTAGGAAAACCTGCAGTTCCCATTCACTCTTTTATTTCCTCTGCCTTTGTTTAACTTGTAATTGCTTCTGATATAATCCCATAAATGTGGTAGCATGAGTTTTCTTGTTGATTTTGAAGAACAGCTTACTAGCTAACTAGCCAGGACTGCCTTCGATTTACCACAGAAGTCTGTCTGTCAGTAATTAGTGCATAGCCAGAGCTGTTGATGGGCAATAGGATCTATCCCATGGATTTCTAAACAGCAGTAGTAAATACACAGATTTTGATGACTTCATATTTAAAAATGAAGTGCTGAAAAATGCAGGATTTGTTGTTGTGTGCAGTGAACAAATAGCTCCATCGATTTGCTTTCTGTGGGAGCCACAGAGACTAAATATTGAAAGAACAGTAATGTGCCGTGATAATACAAAACTAAATCAGCTCAGTAGTTCAGACTTTTGTATTTCTTAGCCAGAGATGCTTTGGGTATTGTACCTGCTATTTGTCAGATATCTGTCAGATGAAATCAGTCAGATGAAAATACTTTCCGCACGTGCATGGATCATGACTGTTTGGAGGTGTTACATCAGTACATTCCAGTTGGGTGGTGTCCTTAAAAACTACCCTAGCCCTTATATTTCCTTTTAAGACATTTTAAAGCTGTATGTGCACTACACAACAAGAAGATTCATTGCACTGTTCATGTGGCTTATATAGGAAAAGTTTTTCTAAAATACTCCTTTGCTTTCTTTCAAATCTAGCCCTGCCATAGCAAGAATGCTAATGCTGTGTCCTATTTTAACTATATTCTCCTGTTGTATCTGGTGTAATTTAAAAGGCTAAGGCAATTTTTGTCATCTTGCAGATTAGCAAACACTCATTTACTTGTTCATCCATGTGTCAGTTTTGAGTAGTTTTCTAGAAGAAGCTGAGCAACATAATCACGGTGCATTATTTTCCTTTTCAAGCTTTCCATCTTCCCATTGAAACTCGTCCATCAGTATTCACACATGGAAATGTTTCCTGCCGTGTCATTCTTAAGGGGTAAAATAGATAGCTCTCTGCGAGGTTTTTTTTTCTGTTGTGAAAATGTAACGTCTTCTTCCGTTGTGACTTCTTTTACAAACAGCTCTGAAATGCCAAAGCTAAGAAATCCGGCCAGAGTAAGTTTGCGTTTGCCAAGGTTTTATCTTAAATCAGAATTTTTTTGCTTAATTGGAATGAGCCCTATTAAAGCTTCCTTGGAAAGCGGTGTCATATGTTTCTGATTATAGAATACGGGAATTGCTGAACAACAGGAGCATCATGTCCCTGTCTGCTGTCTCCAGAGAGCTGGCGAGCGCGTCCGGAGGAGATCACTGATGGCACGCTCCTGGGGCCCTGCCTCTGCTCCCCAGCCAGGGCGGTGACGGTCGCTCTCGGAGGAAGGCTGCTGTCAGGCTCCGTGCGATCGTGGCTGGAAACATCCAGCTGATCCTGGCTGCAAGGGATCAGCCTGCTGCTTCCAACATGCGCTCCAAAGGCCTGTGATGCTGACCACTACCTGCTTTGCTTTATCTCCCGGTTGCCTGCCAGGTTTTCAAGGACATGAGGAACAAGACCTCTGTGCAAAAGGGGTCTGGCATTTTCTTTTTGTTTTTCTAGTCATCTTCTGCCACTGTCAGCGAAGGGAGTTTTAATTGTTTTCCTGCCTTTCCCACAGCTAGACCAGTAGCAAGGCTTGTAGCTGTTATTTTGATACTGTAATGATGAATTATTTTGCACTGGTTTGCACGTAGGAGTTTGGTTCTGGTTCAGGTCTTAGCACAGTTTTTAGCTAGAGCTGTAGCATTTCAGCAGTTGGTTGTCACTGACTGTATTTCTAGTTCCATCTGTTCTCACGTAGCTTTATACACTGTTACGATTTTGTTAGTAGACATTATTGTGTTTTTATGCTAAGGAGGGTTGTACGTTTGTAGGAATACTAAAGGGAAAATTTGGGAGGGAGGTTGAATATGTATATAACGTAACGCAGTTAAATATGACTCTGGACAGTTCATGATATTCTTAGAGCTGTCTTTTCTCTTTACTATGCCAGCCCTATAGTCGCAGCGCTGTTTCAGTCCAGCCCCAATCATGTTGTTCTGGTTCCTGTTCGTAATCGTATTAGCACATTAGCAAAAGTCTCTTTGGCAGTGAGATTGGACCACTAGCCTGTGCCGCCAAGATGTGCAGTTGCAAACCATGAGTAAGATGTTCTCATGTCTTGTGTTGAGAAGGGGAGGAGGGATCTTGAAAACCAGCTTGTGTCCCAGAAGAGACCCGCTTTTCATCAGCCACAGGTGAGCTATCGGACGGGAGCGTCTCTCCAGGGATTTGCGAAGTCTCCTCGTTTCATTGATCGCATCCCCCTCTCCTGCCCCTTTCCCCCTCCAGCCCCCCCAGCAGACACCAAGGACAGTATTGCCAGTCTCATTTCACCACAGCTCATGGTGTCTTTCCATGAACTGCACCCTCAGATAAATCACAGAGTCAGAGATCGATTAAGGGGTACATGAAGCGGGGAGCTATCAGGGAAGAGAGGTGCTAGGGCAGATTTTCCCTTGCATTACTTGCATGCTGCTGTGACAGCTATTGAATCTTTTTTCTTTTCTTTTTTTTTTTTTAACACATGAAAATACATTACCACTTTGATTTTTTTTCTGTTCAAGACTTCCCTTGGTAGTAAAGAAAATGTGTAAGTCTTACTTCAGTATTTCTGTGGAGATGGATTTATAATGTTCATGTCTTTATGGAGTCTGAAGCTGCCTGTTAGGTTTCCTCTTAGGATTTTAATTGCCCTACATAGCCTCAGTTCCTTAGGAAACTAGACTGAAAAAAGTCTATCCTCTCAATTGCTCACAGTCTTTGGAGGTTGTTCTAATGAGTCTTCTGGGATGAATGTTTTCCATGAATTACTTGAGGACTGTTTTCTTGTCTTTACAAGTGAGAGCCTAATCTAATTCCATTAGAAATTCCATTGACGATTAGAAACATTTGTAGACTTGAAATTTCCCTGAAGACTTTTTGCATCCTTTCATAATTATAGGCAGTATTTTGAGTCCTTAAATAGCAAGCCCTTTAGGATTATGTAGAATAATCTTAACTTCTCAAACCCTTCCTCGGGCAACTGGACTAGAGCCAGCAGCTCCTAACAACGTGCCACTACACGGGCCAGGTTCAGGAGAGGGCATCACTGATATCTTCTGAAAATAAGTGAGCCGCTGAAAGAGAAAGTTGCCAGCAAGTGGCCTGCCTGTAGATAGCAGTCATAGATGGAAAAACAAAGATAGCGGTGTCTGTGGGATATCTTAAGGCATCCCCTTGAGGATATAGAAAGTTGCATTTTCCCACAAATTGTTCTGCCTCAAAAGCTGTCACTGTCCAGCCTAAGCTCCTTAGTTCTGGGGCTGCCAGGAGTCAGCAGCAACTTGAAATTGTGAAGCTTCTCTGTCACCAAAAGGGGTCTTGTCCTTGCTGGGTTATTTTGCAGAAGCTTCCAAGACCAGTTTGTAAGTACATTCACAAAATGGCAGCGGGTTCTTCTGTCTCACCTCGGTTTTTATCAAACACTGCAAACCAGTGTGACATACAGATCAGGAGGTCTGTGTTTTTGCTTTTGTGCTTATGCTGATAGCTATTACTGTCTGCCTGGCAGACAGAATGCTAAATACAGGAAGCTGGTGGATTTGGGATCTTCTGTCTCTGCTCAAGTTCGGAGTAATTTTGTCTTCAGATTGATAGTGCCTTCAGACAGTTAAGAAGTCCCAGAGCTTGCTGCCTGTGCATCGTTTTAAATTTGATCTCTTCTTAAATAATGTCATGGCCAGCTGTACTTTGATCTGTCTGGCTTTTTATCCCTATGCTTGTACATAATAAAGGCTCAGTAACATTTCAATTTAAGTCTACCTTGAAAATGCATTTTCCGATGTAATTGAAGAAATGCATTTGAAACGAAATAGTATTTTCAGATTTGTATTTTTCCTGATTTCATTGACCACTGAAGTTAGTTTTCTTGTATTAATACAGCTTTTCCTGTATTAATATAACTTAATATAATATTAATATAACTTAATATTAATATAACTTAATATAACTTGTATTAATATAACTTAATATAACAGAAGTTTGGTCTATTTGAAACTCTGTTTGATGCATCTGAATGGAAAGCTCAATGATAACATGTGGCAGGTGATTTGGAACCTTTACGCAAACAACCAGAACCACAAAACTAGCATTAAAACTTGGATGTTTGAAAAAAAATTTCATTATCTGTATTTTTTCCTCAGACCTTCTTCAATTAAATGAAATCATTTAATTGTTCATACAGTAACCTCTTTCTCTCTCATACCTGCTCTTTTTTCTTATCGCTTTAGTATCAGAAGCATGTTGTGAGCAAGACTGTCTTCGCATGTTCTTTGTGCTCGGTATGATAGTTTATACTGTTAAAATTATGTTTATTATTTGGAGGTTGGAGTTTTCGTATTGAAAGTAACTTTGTAGTATCCCCACCCCCAAATTTAACAGATGGGTTTGTGTTTCCTCTTTGGAGGAGATTTTGTATGGAAACCCAACCTGCTGATGGCTTTGAGACCCAGCAAGGAAATTTGTCTCTATGGAGACCTCAGGACGTGGAGATCTTTGCTCTGAAAGTTGAACTAGAATGGAAATTGCTTTCTTCTACATTGAGTATCATAACTCTATAAAGGCTATGATAATCAGAGAAAAATACAGCTTAGCTTGCTTAGTTCCTGCAGTGATTCTTCCTGCTCAGCGGAGATCAGCTGTTTTCTCTTACTGCTCCTGCAGAACAACCCCAAACTTCACAATAGCATAAAGGGTATCTGGAAGCGACTGATGGCCAGCACAGGTTCCTTTACAGATTATCGTCTTTAGGTAAATGTTGCTCTACCTTGTTGGGAAAAAAAAAAAAAGAGTAATGTGAACTATAGCCATTCATCTGAGACACTAGCTAACATTTGTGTTGGAAACAAATGAAGCATCTGCATGAGGTTTCTAATAAATACCTTTCATTTTTTCCCCTGCCTCCAAACTGTTTAGATTCTGGGAGGTTTTTTTGCTTTTATCTTTGGCTTTCCGTAAAGCCCGAGGACATAGTTGCTTAGTTCTTGGGATTAAAATGCAGTTCTGCTCTGAGTAGTAGTTCTGCGAAGGGGCAATGGTTTTGCTCTAAGCAGTTCAGTGCGTTATCCTGGAGGTACGTGGTTGAGTTGTTTTGGCCATCCCAAGCGAAGAGGGATTGACCAGAAGAGGGTCAATAATCTCTTTTACTGTCCCTCCCTTTTTCCCCCCACCTCAAATAGTTCTTCCTGTGCTTACAAGGCAAAACTAACCACCCTTCTTGAGAAGGTTGTTCTTGGCAGTGTGTGAAGTTGAGTCCTTGGTCTCGCGCAGTGCTTTCAGCTGGTGTCGTCAGGTGGAGGGCGATCGCTGAAGGGTGAAGGAGTGATCAGGTTTTAGATTACAGCTTAGTGTGGCACGACCTCTAGCAGCAGTGAGATAAGTTTTTAGACATGTTGTTTTAAACACCTGACTGAATTGACAACCCTCATTGAGGGTTTACGTGTGGATTTGACAAAGGGGAGGAGGAACTGAAGCTTGAAATGGCTTTGTGTTGCCTAATGTTCCCGATATCCTACCTGCAAGGCTTCCCGCTTTTCTGCTTTCTGTCGTTCATGTCAAACCCGAGAGCGGAGGTACCAAGACCACGGTAGGGAACGCACAGTTTAGCACATTAACTTTCCTTTAGTGCATTAACCTGGGCATCTGGGTTGGTTTGCTTCTTCGTAAACGGAGGCTGAATGACCTGCGAGCACACTTCGTCCAACGCTGGGTTAGTTGGGTTTGTGTGGCCGGCAACTAAAGCTTTCGTGTGGTTGGTCTTCACTGGGGTTTCTACTCACTATTACTTAGTTATCAGTTAAATCTCTTGAGATAAATCTGTCTGAGAAGGAGAAATACTATCCACTGGACTATAGCGACTGCTGGCAACTTTGGGTGCAAAACAGTTTGTTAGCGCAGTACTCGCTGGGACTATCCAAGACTTGGTGAAAGACATTTCAAGATAGAAACATTTATCATTTATTAAAATAATAGTCCACAGATGCTGCATCTTTTCACTGTACATTTCAGAATAGAAATTAAAAATATGTGGTAACAAAACCACACTAGAAATAGCTCTAAACAAGATATTTTCGAGATAATTAAGAATTATGTGAAATAGCTGTGTTCCTTTGATGGGTAAAGTTCCTTAAAGAAACTGAAAACAGTGGAAATGTTTTTTATTTTGCAGCATTATCAAGAGCATATAGGTGTGTTAAAAGTTAAATACCAGCAGCGTATTACACAAGTTTGTATCCCATTTCTGTGCGAATGTTTCTCTGTGGATTGCTGTGGGTTTGAACAGGGCACTCTAAAAGGTTTCTCCTGGCAAACGTTCTTTTTCCCCTAGCGCCTTCCCCCTAAGGTATATTTAAAAAGCGACGTAGCTAATTTCATTCATCAGTACATTATTTTTAGCCCAATTCTCTGTGCCAGGCTTGTCGCCCTTGCCGACCGTTTGCCATCACAGCCACACACCGTAGGAGAAACGAGTAGTTTGATCCTTTGATAAACTTCTGCGGTGTCCCTATCATATCCCTCTGCACCCTGTCTGTCTAACTACACGTGGCCATGGTGGGGGAAGAAATGGAGCACGCAAAAGTAACCTACGTTGTCGTGTTAGCAGCAAAGTATAGGGGGGAAAACCTTTATTTTCACCCAAGTCCTGCCTTTCCAGAGTTGGTGGTACTCTTCCCTCCACAACAGAGGCAGCACGAATTGCCGTGGGGGAATGGTAGATCTGACTAGACCTCGTTGGTCCTTCTTTCTGTTGATGCAGGAGGCTCTGCAGTCTCTTCTACCAGATTTTGTTGGAGAGTCTTCTCACTAAATTGTCTTTTACACTTGTTTTGATAGGCTTGACAGGGCAGGGTTTCTCTTTGGCCCTTCCCGTCGGCCCTTCTGTTGTTACAGGCGAAGAACAACCCTCTTAATGTTACTCTTGTACAAAGGCTGCCCTCTCACCATCATTTCTGCTCAGAAATTGGAGCCTTGCACCCTTCTGGTATCTTTGCCTTTCCTCCTCAGCTTGTGCCTTTCTTGTGTTTTGCTCCACTGGATGCCAGGCTCTGTCTCAACGACCCACAGTGAAAATTCCCAGCCGTTGGATGCTCTGATGTTTTGGCTGAATTCTTCTTAAGAAATTAAAAAGTGGGCACATTCTCATATCATTTTTAGTGTTCCCCAAATCCTGACCAATAACATAATGCTGTAACAAAGCTGAATATGTTTAAATAATAAACTCGTGCTTTCCTACCAAGCCAGCCTAATGGAGAACATAGACAGTCAAAGCGTTATTTTGCAATCTCTTTGGAGTATTGGTAAAGCGCCTTTATTGGATTGCTGACAGGGCAGGAGGATACAATTAGAGTTTGACTCTTAGGGCTAGACTGGAAAACACCAATAGGTTATACAGTGTATCTGAGTGTGCGAAATGCGGGATACCTTCAGTCCCTCTTTCAAGTAAAAAGCAATTGAAACATGCCGAACTCCTCAGGACTGATCTTTAATTTTGCATTGCTTATGTAGCAGCTGTTCTGCAAAATACCACCGGCTCGCTGCCCTGCCTCTATTTCAGCATGATGCATGAAAATAAATTACCTACTCCAAGGCGGGTAATGAAGTTCGAATGCAGATTACCTGCCATTCATTCCTGTTTACAGCACGCAAGAACGAAGGCAGATCGCAGCGTGGAGAGGGACAGCGAGCTGTTAGTGACATGTCGGGTTAACATAGCCTAATGTAGTCATGCATAAATGAATAGAGATAAAACACAATGTGAGTCTGCTGTTACTGGAAGGATGTAAGGTAATATCTAGCTCCAAGGTGATAAAAGTAGCCTGGTATTTTGCTAATTCTGCAGAGAGTTACGAGATCTGGCATGCTGCATTATCAGCCTGTTTCCTGCTCTGTGCTTGCCAGTAACCTTAAGTTTATGACTGACAGCTCTGTGCTGCTTGCTTGAATTTCTGCCTTGGTCCAATTTATTTTGTAATTTGTTGAGACGTAGCAGCTTGCTTTTCTAAAATGACTGGCGGAGCTCCAGATGCAGGCACATCTGTCATGCAGAAGCAGTGCAGAAGAATTCTGGTAGGAACGCATCAAAAAATTAAGTTAAGCAACCTCCTCCACCTTGCTTAGGGTACCTACGGGTGCTCGTCGCTTCTTGATTAAAGGTAGTGATTTCTCATTCACACACTTCTACATCCAGAGCGCGAGCCTGTGCCAGCATTTTTGGGTATAGCAGCTGATGGCTTGTGTGACCCAGCGTGAAGGGATAACATCCCTGAGAGTATCGTGCTTGTTCTTAGCTACAAACCCAAGTTTGCAGACAAGTCAGTCACGTGAGGACAGCACATTGAATACTTGTCAAAATAGTCTGAAGCTTCGTTTGATGACCTGTTGAACGTGGCATAAAAGATCAGCAATAAACAGAAATGCTTCTAGGATCTCTCATCAAGTAAGATGCTGGTGCTAACTTTAAATATGACTTTGTTTAGCCTTGCATTCATTTCAGCAAGAAAAATTGGGGAGAGGATTGATTACAGTGGCCAAATGAAGTGTTGGCAGAGAGCAGTTCTTTTTGACGGATTCCAGCCCTGTGTTGGCAAAATTAGGAGGAAACTATCCGAAAACTTCAGCTTGTCACAGTATACTGGCTACTTTGTTAGTAGTGTTGAATATTCAATAACAAAATCTGTAAAGTCAGAATCTTTTTCCCAATGTCTAGAAAGAGTTTTATTTCAGCTGTAGAACATCTGCCATGTCACTTGCAAATTACTTTCTACATAATTTATTGTTAATCAGTCGAACGTATAGATAAGTTATTACTTTGTGAGCCCATGGCCTTCTGGTGAGTGTGGATTGTGCATAGCCTCCGTTCTTATACATGCAAGGTCTTGCGGCAGCAAATATTGCACCGCTTCTTAGCGCTGGAGAAATTCAGGCTTTCTTTGAGCTCGTGAGAGCTATTTAGCAGCATGCACCACCCTTTAATCAATGATCCCACTGAATTTCCTCATCTGAGGAGACCGTAAGGATTCTAGTCGTTATGTGATCTCTTTTCCTCTATTTAGGGGGTACCACTCTGCTTTAGGACTTTAGGAATGTATTAGGAGATTTGACGGGCTTTCTTGTTTTACTGCTGTGAAGCACTGAGCTGACAGTGCTGGGCTATTAGCCTATCAGTCACCAAAAAGTAAGTCCTTTATCACTTCCAAAGTACTTACACTGCTTGTTGCAGAAAAACAACAGCTGCTTTTGATTCTTTACAGTATCATTGAGCGTATGAACCCATGAGCTGAAATCCCTCTTGAAAAATACGTAAGAATTACATTTAATAGTGGGAAGAGGCAGTATGCCCAGGTTTGGGCATATTGTGAGTATTCTGTGCATTTTGTGTTTGTTACCGTTGCCTCAAAATTCACAGATGTCTGCCTGCGAGGCAGCAGCGAAGCTTACTCAGGTGGATGAGCCGAAAGACTTGACAGCAGAGACGATCCATCTGGTTTAAGACGCTTACTTGGTTTATCAGGGATGAAAATTAATGTTTCACCACTTACAGGTTTGGTTTATATTTTCCTGAAAATTTAACTCTGCTGGGGTGAAAAGATTTGGAGCTTCAGATTTCTGGCATTTGGTGTTTTTTTCCATTGAGTGCACTCAAGCCAAGTTTTTCGCCTTGGCTTGATTTTTCTTATAGCAGTAATAATTCTAGGTAACTTCGTTTTTGATGCCTTTTAGTAATAAACTGAGGAAACAGTTTTAAAGAAAACAAGTCTGTTTTTTTTTTTTACTTTCAGCGTAATGAAGCTGGTTAATGTTGGTTTACAGCAGAATTTGTAGATCCGTTTGACATTTATTTTTGCGTGAACAGAATAAGATTTGACGTCTGTAATTTCAGTTTGACTATTCTGCATACGATTTTGAGCGTAGTTTCCTGGAGACAGAACTTAAAGTCGTACAAATTGCCAGAGCCCTGAAGCAGATGAGGACACATGAGCCTGGTGAGAGGACGCAGCTACCTCCTCTCCCAGCCTCTGTAACAGGAGCCAGAGATGCTCACGCAGTCTTGGTTCACGCTAAGTCACAGATAAAATTGAAACGTAACGCCTTCCTCTTATTTATTGCATTTCATCGGTGGAGGCAGAGCCCTTTGCTGCTTTACACGTGAGGACGTGGCGATGCAGAGATGGAAGCGATTCACCCCGTGGAGGACAATAAAACAGGGGGTCTGGGCATTTGCTTGGATCTTCGCAGCCCTGTATTAATAGCCTGGCATTTAAATCGCATTCTGTTTCTTCTCCTTGCCTTAATTTTGACTTGAACAGCTTCTCAGTCTTGCTGTAAAGTTTCTATACAGGCAGCTTGTGTAGCCTATTTTATCTCCGCTGTGACAAGTTCATGTTTTTGGAGGAGTAAAGGCCAGTTCTCTGCTGGGCTGCCCCTCTTGCTTGTAGATGTCATAAATTCCTCTTAAATATATTAAAAAGAAAAGAAAAACTAAAAAGCTTACAGAGGGAGAAACGGTGAGTTTTGCAGACTAAGTTTGACTTCTGCATTTTTTAACTGCAGTTTAAACCATCACGGTGCCACTGACTGCAGTCACAGCTGGGAATCCCACCCCAGTGCTTTCCTCCCACCTCTCCTTCTCCATCAGAAATTTCAGCCCTACAATGAGCACGTATTTGTGATAAGCAGAGGATGTTTGGCGAGGGCAGAGGTGTGAGTTTTGATACCGAGTTCCTAAGGGTAACTCACTCACCTGTCCGAATTAGCCCTTCTCCCTCGAGGAGTCCCGTTTTGGCAGCATTAACAGAAAGAGGCTTCACCTGGGTTTTGGGAGTGTTCTCCTTGTGCTCCTGAAAGGACTGTTGCCCTTAGCGGCTTGGCAGTGGCTCCACACCGCTCACTCGTCCTTAGCTAGTGTAATTGCAGTCCTCTACAGGCGGTCCCGGCTGTAACTCCTTCCCTGAAAGGAAAGTCTGTCCCGTGTGTGTGGTTAAAGTTGATGGCATCTTTCTGAAAACAAAGATTGCCGTCAGGAGGATAATTTCCTGTACAAGGTAGTGCGGTGCAAAAAACTAATAAAAAAGGTGGAAAGGAAAAGAAAATCCTTGCCTCGATCATTAGAAGCACTCAATTTCACACGATCAATGTAAATTATTGTAAGTGGGGAAAGATACAGCATTGCAGGGGCACTTTCAGGTTTCAAGTAATTTTTTGATTAAATTTCCCTAGGTTGTAAAACTGTAATTGGGGAGGGGGAGGAGGGGAATTCATCTGTATCTTATAGGCTAAACAATCTGGTCTTGAACATATTGGAATCTGAGATAACAGTAATTAGGCGCAGAACAAAGGCATCTCTGTGCAGCTGAGAGTAAAGGAATTATCAAGTTGACAAGCCCGACACTTGCCTCCTCCGCTCCCGAGAGTAGAAATCACACTTTTAACAAAATGTTCCTGTGTTTGGTGCATCACTCAGGTGTGGAGAGATGTGTCAACCGCAGTGCCACTACTGGTTTTGAAGGATTTTTGTTTTCGATCCCTCGCCTTCTCTGACAAAAGTTGGGTATTGGTTTGGGAGCCGCCAGTCGAACATCCTGCAACAGCAGCAAAATAATTTGCAGAGTTATAAAATGAGAGATAATGATGAAAAGGAGTAAGATGACTCTGGAGAACTTTGCTGGGCAGCTTGCAGGTTAAATGAAAACAAGCTTGTGTTTTTAGTGTAACTGTAAGTTAAAGGTTGACTGTCTTGATATCAACATTTTTATTGTTCTTGTTCCCTGCCTAGCCAATTAACCAGTGAGTCATTTTAGGAGAGCTGTTAGTTCTGTGACCGTAGGTTGTCCAGCCATTCGTCCTTGAGACACTTTGAGAACGCACTTTGCGGGCTCGCAGAGTCGCCGGGGTTGGCGGGGACCTCTGCGATCGCCTGTCCAACCTCCCCGCTCGAAGCAGGGTCAGCTAGAGCAGGCTGCTCAGATCAGTGCCCAGTCGGGTTTCGGATGTCTCCGAGGATGGAGACTCCACAGCCTCTCTGGGCAACCTGCTCCAGCATTTAGAAAAAACATTTTTACTGCACGAGTGACTTATGTTTACATGAAATTTCCTGTATTTCAGTTTGTGCTCATTGCCTCTCATCCTGTCACTGCGCAAGAGTCTGGCTCCGTCTTCTTTACGCCCTCCCTTCAGATACTTACACACATTGATAAGATTCCTCCACAGTTTTCTCTTCTCCAGGGTGATGAACAGTCCCAGCTCTCTCAGCCTCTCCTCATAGGAGACATGCTCCAATCCCTTCATCTTTGTGGCTCTTTGCTGGACTCTCTCCAGCAGGTCCATGTCTCTCTTGTACTGGGGAGCCCAGAACTGGACACAGCAATCCAGGTGTGGCCTCACCAGGGCTGAGTCAAGGGGAAGCATCACCTCCCTCAACCTGCTGGCAATGCTCTGCCTAATGCAGCCCAGGATACTGTTGGCCACCTTTGCCATGAGGGCGTGTTGCTGGCCCATGGTCAACACTTGTTGCCCACCAGGACCCCTAGGTCCATCTCTGCAAAGCCGCTCTTGAGCTGGTTGGTCCCCAGGCTGTACTGGTGCATGGGGTTGTTCCTCCCTAGGGGCAGGACTTTGCACTTCCCTTTCTGGAACTTCATGAGGTTCCTCTCAGCCCCTCTCTCCAGCCTGTCGAGGTCCCCCTGAACAGCAGCACAGCCCTCTGGGTATCAGCCACTCCTCCCCCTTTTGTGTCACCTGCAAACTTGCTGAGGGTACGCTGTGTTCCAGCATCCAGGTCATTGGCGAAGGTGTTGAACAGGATTGGCCCCAGTTTCGACTCGTGGTGTACGTAACTAGTGATGTTGTGCCGCTGATCACAACCCTTTGAGCCTGGCAGCTCAGCCTGTTTTCAGTCCACCTCACCATCCATTTACCTCGCCTGTACTTCATGGACTAGCCCATCCATGAGCTTCCTTCAGTGAACCCTTAGCAATTACTTTGCTTTTCAGTCTTATTTTTCCTAGAGGAATAAAGGCTTATGCAAGGATGCCGTACATCTGACTCCCCCTCAATCCCCACAGCTTTTAAACACGAGATCCATTTCTGCCAAATCTGACAGAGCAGCAGTCCTTAGAGCCAGTTCCCAGAAAATTGTCAGCAGCAGCGAAGATGGGATGATCTGAGAGGGTGCCACCAGCAAGGCTGCTGTGGGAGCTCAGCCGGGACCCAGCCCGGGTGACCGGCCATCAGGCCCGGGAGGGCACGCACAGCTCGGAGCCAGCCACCGCGCCGCTTTGCCTTGCTCCCCGCTGCTTGCAAGGGGACCCGGGTGCAACCCAAGAGGCTGGAGCCGCTGCTGGGGAGGCAAGAGGTCCTAAAGCCTATCAAGGAGGCTGTACTGTGGTGGGAGGAGGAGAGCAGTAATGATAGGCTGCAAATCTGTAGGCAGTCAGATTTTGCTATCTTCTCTGCTCACTGAATGCATCTTTTAAAGCCCTCTCTTGATTTTGCTAGATATTCCCTAGCTATACAGGTAAAAACGTGTGGGTTGCAAATAGGCTCTTGCACGTTGACTGAACGAGGCTCCATTCTGGTGAAAAGAACTACTCGCAAGCTATTAAAACACCGAGGGGGAGTCCCATTACTTCATACTGATCATGAGAGCTGCATATTTTTACTTGCATTTGTCTTTTTTCCTCTTCAGTGTTTAACCATATTTGAAGTCATTAGTAATCAGACTGCTGTATGTGTTAATTTTTAGGAGATTTTTGCACAACTCTCATTCTTTTCGGTACTGCTTGCTGTTATGCCCATGGTGCAAAGATGTATGCTGTTAAGATTGCTTAATACATGATTGAAGTCAAGGCTTTGAAGCTACTGTTTCATCATCTTGCATTATTAATTCTCAAGGTTTACAGAAAGTGGCATTTAATCGTTGTAAAATTGTGTATCTGATAATATTTGCTGTTCCACTTACAGGTATTCTGTTGTTTTCTTAATGTCTGAACATCTCATTGCTTTACCTCTTTTATCATTTTTTGTTGCTTTTAGTTCATCTAAAAGCTGGATTTCTGCTTTCATTCTCTGACTTGATCTTGCAGTTATGCTAGGTCTGTGGCGTCACACTTATTTCTTGGTAAATCAAAAAAAATTCACAAGAGTTTGGTGTGGGACCCAGGGTTATGGAAGAGTTTGAGATGATACAGGTACTTCTATATAGGAACAGTAAGAGGATATTGTTATTGAAGCATATTAGTGTAAGAAATGTTTTGTCAGGTGTGGTGACCACCGTACCTCAGGCATCCCTTAGCCTTTATTGGGTTTCCTGATGCTTCCCCTCCAGTTGAGGTGTGTCAGGAGATGGCAGAACAGTTCTACCTATGGGGTGATCCAATTAATCTTTGCAAAAGAAAGCTGTAAGGACATAAACAGGCTATGCCTTGACCTCTTTACTGCCGTTCTCTCCCTCTTAACCATTTTGTTTCCTTTTGGTGTCTATTTATTGTACTGGGCATCTGAGCAGGTTGTCCCAAAGCTTGTAACATTGATAGGTCTTACTTAAAAGTTTGATTACTTTGCAAAGTAATTGGAAAGCATGAAATTGCTGGAGCCCATGTATGCGTTTAAGGTACGAATAGTCTGCTTCAGACCTGCACCGCTTCACATTTGAGTGCTGAGCTCTTTTCTTTTTCAGTGGTACCCTTTGTGCAACACACAGCAGGTCTCAAGCCGGGCCAACCATCTCCACTCCTTTGAGCTATTCGGTGTATGGTTTTTTTTCTCACTGCTCTTCCAGAGAGACACAGAAAGAGCTATCAAGATCTGTGCCTCCAGCAACCCTTCAGGCTCTACTGCTTGACTTGTGAATCCAGGTCCAGGTATTTAGGCCACAAATTGATTGTTTTTATCTTCATCTTGTTCATGCTGGACTTCTGTCCACAGCTCGATTGATGCAACGGGCTTGTAGCTCAAGGAAGGGTGGGCAACAGAAAGGCTGTTTAGTGCTTGTCAAGGTAAGGCATGGCTAGAGCTAACAAGGCAGGCACGTCCAGATCTTGCGCTGGTTATGTTTGCTTCAAGCTGCCGTTGTCAGGCTGCCGTTTTTTTACATTGTTTGTCTTCCAGAATATTTGAGTCGATGCGTTGCTTAAATTAGCGTAGTCTCATCCTCGCTGTGCTACTTCACCCAGCAGTGTGTCAGCTTCTCCTGGACTGTGGTCTGCCTCTGTCCATTGGCTGGTATTAGGTTTTCACGTCACCTCGTTCCCTTGTTTAAGTCGATAGTTTTGCATCAGCCCTTGACATACTGAAAACTCTGATGCTCACGGGAAGCAGCTGGTTCTGAAGATTTTCTTCAAGAACGCTGCTTTTTATTTATACCAGTACAGAACAGCAATGTGATAAAAGTGTGAGGGTTTTTTTTAACCTTCTTCAGGTAAAATAAGCAGCTCATATTTATTCTTAGATACTGAATAGAGTATCTATTTCCTGATTTCTTCTATAAGAGGTTATGAAACACTCAAGAAATGCTCTAATTAAATGCACCTACAAAGTGTATCGGAGGAACTGAAGCATATATTCACCTTTGGCCAGACAAACCTGTCATCTCTCGTGTAAGCACACTTTTCCTCCTGTATTTTTTCTATGAATCCCAGAGTGCTTGTAACAGCTTCAGAACTTGCAGCCTTGCTTTCTCGGCACATGCAGCCACCGTTTTGACGTCAGAAGCCCAGTGGCTCAACGCCCGGATTTGATTTCATGCTGATGATGGTGATGTGCACCTTATAGCCGTGACACCTGAAAGCATCCGCTGGGCAATAATAGACAGTGAATGTGGGTACTTTTGTGGCTTTGTAGGTGTTTCAGAAGGTTTTGCGTTGAGATTTTCCTCGGTAGCGTGAGCTAATGTAGTGCAAGTTTTTTCGTTTGGTTTTGGCAAACACCAGCACCTCAGTGTTAGCCGTGTGTCGGCTGAAAGATTTGCAAGTCTAGAGAGGAACGAGAACCAGAGTCCAGGCGTTTCCATATTTCTGAAATTCTCTTTGAGCTGTTTCAGACCATCGGCCAGCGGCTGTCAAGAACAGCCATGAGCTCCACAGTTAGGGTTTGCGAAGCTGGTAAGCAGCAGAACAAGCCTCTCGAGCAGAGTTTAGTCTGTCGTGCTGGAGGCTGACCTTAGCTTTTCAAGCTTTTACCACAACTAGAGAAGAATTTAGCTTTAAAAGGCTTTCAAACTCAATGTATATTTTTGGAAGCTGTTTAATTTCTGTTGTGGGGCTTTTATTGCGCATCGATTACAGCTTGACTGTGTTATTAGGGACACCAGTACCGTCCCAGTCCAAAAAACATCTCATAAGAATTCACCCTGTGAGTCATTTCATTTATTTATCTCCGTATTTACTGCAGTAAATCCTTCCCTCCCTCTGCACAACTAACCACCCTGTTTGGTGTTTGTTGTCCTCACAGAGACTGTGGCAACCACGTATTTTGTTTTTCTACAGTATTCCTGCATATAGAGAACTGCACTGGGACTTTTTTCGACTGGCTTCCCATTTGGAGTCCTGCGTGCATGTTGCAGCCTTTGAAGCTTTCTCCCAGTAAGCAAAAAGCACATTAAGCAGCAGTGCAAATGAACAACAGCACATCTGCTTATTGTGCTAACAGATGGAAATAGGAAAAAATTACTTTTCTCATGCTAAAAGTATTTATAGGAGCCATTATCCATCTTTCATAACACTTCGATTATGGATGGAGCCTCTTTCTGGTTCGGTAAAGTTKATTAAGCTTTTGCAGGTGGTTTAACTTGTTAATGCAGTGGTAGAAATGTGAAAGAATTGCAAATGCTTCAATGCTTTTGTTTTACATGCTTTAGGCAGATAAGTGGCTTAAAAGGGAAGCTTTCATTTTGCATTTGTTAGAAAATTGCATTGCTTTAAAACGTAAACATACAGCAGGTTGTCGAAGGCAAACAAGGAGCCTCTGTGGTCTCTGCGCGCGAGTTCCCCCTGCACCTCACCTGCCCCCAGGTTTGTTGCAGAGCAGCGGCTGAAGGGTTTGACTTGCAAAAACTCTCTCGCCAGGCCCCGGCAGCTCAGATTTCCTCTGCCCTTGTAATTTATCCATTAAGATCTGAGATCCCGAAGGCATTTCCTCTCTTGGGAATGAGCGGCATCCTCCTGGGGGGAAGTGTTTGTAGCACGGGCGGAGGAATCGGGATGACTTGGATAGTTTTCTTTACGGGCTCTCAGCATGGCCCTTTCCAAGCGCTGCGTGGCCGAGCTTGCCAGAGGGTCCGGCAGCAGCCGCGGGGCTGACCCCGGTCGCGTTGGGGGAGTGGGGCGTCGGGAGGTGGCCTGGGGCACCGGTCGGCGTGGCGGTCTCCGTGCTCTCGGCATCACGCGCGCCTCCACCCGCGGCCGCTCCGAAGTGACTCAGAGCACGCCCACGCGATTTTCCTCGTTTTCGGCAACCTGGGCACAAACGTAAGCGGTAATGAGCAAATCGGCCATGGTCAGGGCAAAACCTGAGTCATGCAGGGCTGCAGCTGGATGAGCAGAGGACTCGCAAAGCTCTCCGCTCTTGAGGGAACATGAGAAGTGTTACGGGATCCTCACTGGTTTTGGACCTCAACCTGCGGGGGCCGAGCAGAGGCGGCGGGTGAGCCCTTGCCCTGTAGCAACCCGTTATCAGCAACGGAAATAGCCGTAGCCGAGGAATCTCCCTCTGTCTGCCTCTGGCCAAGCTGCTCCGCGAGCCAAAGGGCAGATTTGACGAGCATGTCAGGACCTGCATCGCGTTTGATCCAGGGAGCCCTTCTCCTTGGGGAGCTGCTTTGCCCTCGTCATCTGGCCTGGTTCCATCACCTTGGCACAAATGGGGTTAGACACCGCGATGCCTGGCTACCCCGGCAGCTTTCACCCCATAGCCTTTTCCTCTTGTGATAACCTTCCCGGAATGCCTTTTTCCCTTGATGCTTCACCGAGGAACCACAAAAAGTTTGCAGAAGCGTGAGGGAAACGGTTTCTTCTTAAGATCTTGAGCGCATTGAACATGCATGCATGTGCTGCTTCATGCTCAGAGCGCTAATGCTTCCCCCCCTCTCTGCAACCCGTCTTCCACCTCTCCCCGAGTGGTGTCAAACTGGAGGACTAGCAGGCAGGTCACTGACACTGTTCACGTCATTTCTGTATCCTGTATGTACTGACATTTTCGGGGGGGGAGTCCAAAACTTAATGTGTCTTTTCTTCCTGACCGTACCCAGGTTTTTTTCCGAATAGCAAAGTAAAAATAGAGCAGTATTTTTTCCCCCTGCAGGAATAATACAGCAAACATCCTTAGGATTTAGATACAGAAGAGATCTAATAAATCCTTTTCTCATCATTTTGCAAAACCAGAATTGCCTGACGTTCGGGAGCAGCTTTTCGATCCTGCGGTGGAGAATACGGGCCCTTAAAACTGATGCTGTTTCCTCCTGCAGCTGCGAGGCAGAGGAGTTTGAAGGTGATGCCTGCGTATAGGTCTTTCACCCCCTGCTCACTCCCAGAGTCTGTCTTCATATAGCTAAAACGTAATTACAATGCTTGGCAATTCTTTAATAAAATGGTGTAGAAGCTGAGCTGAGGAGCTGATAGCAAGGAAGCAATCAGAACTGGAAAGACACCTCACACCTGCAATTTTCATGCTACTCGGAGGTTTCATTCAGCTCCTTTTTGAATGGATGGGGGCCGCTGGGCATAACTCTGCACTATTGCCAGGCAGAAGGGAAAGGGAAGGTCATTTTTAAAGATATTTCACGGGGCTAATAGGTAAATCTAGTGATGATTATGTCCTCTTCCTGAAGAATTGACTGGAACTGGGTAATGTCATCTCGTCGTTGCTTGGTTACTGGCGTGCAGAAGACCCTTTTATTCGACTAAACTGCGCTTGCGCAGTAAAACCACAAGTAAGGTGCTGATAGAAGTTGTTTGGAATTTAACCTTGGTGATAAACTATAGATTAAAATTGTGTCTTCTTAGCTTTTCCCCCCCCTTTTTTTTATTTGAACATTTCAAACAAAGGAGGAGGGAAGGGCAGGAGCAACTGGCTGGTTTTGCCATGGATATATTTTTTTGTCTCGGCTTGAATTGTGCAGAATTGTAAATCTCAAAGATGTGGAGGTGGATCAGGAGGAGCTTGTGAAAATATCTAGGTCCTCGTAGCGGTGGCTGAGGGACAGTTGTGGTAATTGCGCTAATCTTTCCTGGTCGTTGTCACAGTACTTACAGCGAAGGCTTGTATTTGCTTTGGCTACTTGGACAGATTTTTTTTTCAGATTAAAAGCTTATCATAGACAAGCGGTTACTCAGTGGAACTCAGTGCGATATAAAATGTTGAAAAAAGAAAGAGCCAACCTCTCTCAGAGATGCCAATTCAGGTCAAACATCTGTTTTCCAAAAGGTTCATAATTCTTAAGTGCATGCTTCAGTATGCTTTTGTTTCCGTACTTGTCCATATTTCTCTGCAGGAATTCCTCAAAGATGTATAATTTGTGATAAACTTCCGTTCTGGCTAGGGACGGAGCTTATTTATGTGCTCAGGGTAGAATATATTGTAGTGGTAAAATTTTACGGCCCGCCATATTTTAGGTAATTTTTTAGGCTCGTTTCAGTGCTGTCTGTCTTTAAGATGATAAGTTCATCAGTTGAGACTGAAGTGAATTGTTTTAACAATGCATGAGTCACTATGGGTTTTTTTAATCTGTTTTTTATTGAGTTAAGTTTTGCTTTTCAGCGTTTGTTTAACACAAATCATTGCACATATAATGCCAGCTAGTAAAAGCATCCCGGACAAGTGAAAATCATGAACTCAGCAAGCTGTTTGAAGTTGGTACCTTTTAGCAGAGCTCATACTACAAATAGCTATATTTAATTATTTGTTTAAAGGTTATTTGTTAAACTTCTTCATATAAACAAAACAGTTTCATTTACATACAAAAAAGCCAGATGGGAAAAGTTTGAATGGGAGATAGGTTTAGCTTTCTGGTCCGTGCCGTAACCCAGTTGTAAGCTAACGATACCACGAAATATGGCCAGGTCGCATATGTTACCTGTTCTTACTTCTGCTGATGCTTTAACAAGCTCCCTGACTCTTCTCCCTCTCGGAGAGGGAAACACCTGGATGTAACATGCTTTTTCTCACCAGTGCCCTTCTCGGTGACGCAGGATAGTCCAGGCTCAGAGCTCTAACGCAGACTTAAAGCTGGGGCCATTTCCTCGGGGTGGCCCATATAGAGAAGCAAAGAGAAAGAAGTTCATCAAGGAGGTAGGCCTATGTAGAAAGAAATTTCCTGGCTTTGCAAAGCCTGCCTCCTAGCCCATCTTTCTGATCCTGCACAGAGGATTTGTCCTTGCAGGGAAGTTAAGGGAGGGTGTAAGATGCGCCACTGCGCAAGCCACGGAGGGTCGCAGGGCAGGTACCGCGTGGCGAGGGACGTTTGCACGCGGCCGCCACGTGCGGGGGGAGCAGCCCATCTCCCTTAGCCTTGGTAGCAGGGTTTGTTGTCCCCGTGTGTGATGCAGTGCAATGTGCCGCTCCGATTAATTCTTCGCTTCCGATTAGTCAGGACCGCGCATGAACAGATGCGCGGAGACCCGGAGAAGCGTACAGCGTTAATCAGGAGCTGTTAAGCCATATGGCATGCGAAGAGGGGATATGGCAGCTATGCAGCGAGAGCTCCTGCTCAGCAGCCACGCTCGCGTGAAGCAAGTTGCGTGCTAAGCTGTTCCTGCCAGCGCTGTCAGTTCCTCCGTCGGGAGGGCGAGCACAAGCGGCAGCATGGATTTTGGAGCAGTCTCTCTCTGCTGAGGTCCTGCTCCTGTTGAGTCAGTTCAGAGAGCCCGTCTTCCCACTTGAAAAGCTGGTGAAAGTAGGGGTGAAAAGGCTTTTGGGCTGCCTGTACGGCACTGCTGTTAGATACGATATTCCGCTCTACGGGGAGGATTGACTCTGCTGCTTCCTTTCAGCGGCCCCTCTCGCGGAGAAGCCCAGGAGCAGGCAATGACGTGCCGTCAAGCCCTCTGTTAATTCGTTCAGCTTCCGTCAAGTCAACCATTATAGCTAAGCAAATTATTGACCCTAGATGGCTGCTAAAAACAGCAAAAAAGGTGCTAGAAATCTTCCTGGTTTTGGTCAATATTTGAAAAAACTGGTAGTATTGCCAAGCTGGGTCTTTTTGCCTCCGTGTAGCTGGCTGCCTTTTACTTAGCTCTATAATGTTCGTGCATTATATAGTGCAATTATATATAGCGCAGTGGTCTGCCTGACTTGCTCTGATTTGTATTTATCTGAGAACAGACTGAAAATGCGTTTTGGTGCTGCGAGAAAACAGTCGGTAATACTGAAAATATTCATAATAACCATTAAATGAGGAGTTTCTGGCATCATTCGTTATTAGCAGTAACTTTTAATTTGTATCAGGGTAGTCCATAACATATCAGAGCTGAATACAAAATCAAAAGGCCACTTTTTTTGTTTGATGCTTTAACAGACACGAGCTATCTAGCGAGACTGTCCGAGATCTGGGAACCGCTCAAATAGACGCGTTGTTTAGAAGTAGTTAATTCAAAACCACTTTAATGTGATACTCAGGTATCAAAAGGTTTTTGGCCTTAAACTGCATTTCAAAGCTCTGCTGAGACGCTCAGAGCACTGAGCAGATAATTTGCAGGCATCTCTTTGGGGCACTTTGGGAAACAAAGTCACGGGCCCCATTTGTAGTCGAACGTAACTCTTACTTGATCCTTGGAATTTGGACTTTAACCGTGAGACAACCTTCGTCCTTTTGCTGGTAGGAAGATTCGCTGGGAGGAAACCAAGCCGTTGTGAACGGAGCCGATGGGGGAGCGTGCTGGAGTGCGGTCTCGGGGCTAAGGACCGAGTGGCGCCTCCCAAGACCGGCTTGGAGGACACCCCAACCCTCGCTGAGTGCCCCTGTGGCGTGCTGGCTCTAAGTGTGCTGTGCTTTCCCCTAGGAGGACTTTCGGAATAAAGTTGAAGATTACATTAAGCGCTACGCGAGATGATGAAGGGCGACGGATGGCAGGACCACGGCTTTCAACACCGTAGAGTTGTCTTTAACTTCAACAGCAGCAGCAAAGCCAGCCCGGATTGTACCAGTCCTGTGTCCATGTTGTACTGAAGAAGAAAACTAACTTCATAACTTGTCCATGTTAAAAGGAGAGTTCAGCATAAATGCAGCGAGAAATTGTGTATGTTGGTTGAAAAAGTTGTTTGCTTACTTTTAAAATGTTTACTCTTCTGAACTGTACTGTATATCCTGTTGATGAGATATGCTTGAGAAGTTAAGAGAAATCACTATCGAAATTGTATTTACACTTTTTTTTTAATTCTTCTTGCCTAGTTTGGGGGGGGGGGAGAAAAAAGGTGGTGTGTTTCTGGGACACTTTGAGTTGGCAATAAAATGGTCTCTTGTGTACCAAACCCACAATACCGTTGCCTTTGGTGAGCAGAAGCGACGCGGGCTTTCTCCAAGAGGCGTTGCACTACGGCTTTACGCACGTGCCGGCATGCGAGTGATGGATGAAATTCGGATTCCGGTACCGAAATGCGGGTTATACTTCATGTACGTATGTTTTTTCGCCACAAGTTTGGCATTTTTACATCATTATTTTCAGCTCCTGTTTGGGCTATGGCATTTTTCGTTCCTATTCATTGTGTGAAGTAGTTAAAAGAAATATAGGCTAATCTGTAACTTAAGTAAATGAATCCGTAACTTAAGTAAATGTGTAGTATTAGTATAATTATATATATATATGTATATATATATTTCTGTGAAAATGTAATGAAAAGGAGGGGTTTTTTTTAAAAAGAAATCTGCCTTTGGCTTTCAGATCCAGATGTGGGGAGGGACTAGCGGGGGCTGTTCGATCTGATGAAAAGAAATGCAAGCGCCATTAGCTGGAGAGCACCTAACTGCGTGCTCGCAGCTGCTGAAGGTGAATGGCTAATAATTAAAATATTAAAAATAATACACCCTCTCTTAACGCTCCGGTGAGCCTGGCTTTTGGGGTAGTTTCCAAGGGATATTACGCTGTAATTACCTTCGCTTTAAGTAGCTGTCTATCAAACACACAGTAAAAGTACGTGAAAGCAGGGATCCTGCAGGAAAAGGGTAGCGTGTACCTCAGGAATCGCCTCGCGCGTCCCAGCGCCCTCCGTTTGCAGGGCTGGCGAAGCGGAACCGCCTCGAGCTGTTATAACTAGGCGAACCAGCGAAATAACTGTCCCGCGTGGTTTCGTAGCAAGCGTGTGTAGCACCCCACCGCTTTTTTACATCCCCCCTTTCTTAGCGCTTTTCCAGCGTGAGCGCGTCAGAGCAGCTGGGGGTGTTGCTTTTTTTTTATTTTTTAATGCTTTCTCTCCTGAGGCAGGGGGGTTTTTGCGGGGCCCCCCCAGAGCAGGCTGCTGCCTTTCTTAATTACGCGGCAGGCCCGGAGCAGCTGCAAGCGGTGCCGCTGCCGCGCGAGGAGCGGAGCAGAGCGGCGCTGGGAGGACGCGCTGCCTGCTGCAGGGCCCAAAAACCGGGGCACACCCCCCCCCCCCAAGAGGGGGCAGGAGTGGTTTCCCGGCCCAGGGGCACAGGAGTTGGTACCCGCAACTGCGGTACCCCCCCCCCGGGGCTGGGCCCAGGAGTCTTGTCAGGACCCCCAGCCAGGACCACCCCC
>PTFA01000800.1:0-40724 GCA_003342895.1 Casuarius casuarius | reverse complement strand
TGCAGACCTCTGTCCTATGGGACCCTCATGAGCAGCAGAACTTGTGTCAAAATGGCAGCAGCTGCCTGGGGCAGTGGTTTTCTGTATGCCCTCCTGCACACTGCTAATACATTTTCAATACCACTCTGCCAAGGTGATGTTCTGGACCAGTTTTTCTGTGAAGTTCCCCAGATTGTCAAGCTCTCCTGCTCAGATTCCTACCTCAGGGAAGCTGGGGTTATTGTGGTTACTGCCTGTTTAGCTTTTGGGTGCTTCATTTTCATTGTGCTATCTTATGTGCAGATCCTCACTGCTGTGCTGAGGATTCCCTCTGAGCAGGGCTGGCGCAAAGCCTTTTCCATGTGCCTCCCTCACCTGGCCATGGCCTCCCTTTTAATAAGCACCTATTTTTCTGCCTCCCTGAAGCTCCCCTCCATCTCCTCCCCAGCCTCTGGATCTGGTGGTGGCAGTTCTGTATGCGGTAGTGCCTCCAACAGTGAACCCCCTCATCTACAGCTTGAGGAACAAAGAGCTCAAAGATGCAGTGAGGAAAGTGGTTCAGTAGATACAACGCCTACACCAATAACTGTCTCATATGCATCTACTCCTCATTCCCATGGTACGTGGCATCAAAACTACATGTTGTTCATTCATTTCTTTCTTACTTTTCTTTATTACATTTATGTTCAAAGATAAAATGTTCTGGTTCATGCCACTTGTCCTCAGGAATCTCTCATTTGAATCTGATGCAGAGACCGCGTTGAAGCAGGAAGCCAGGCTTCCCCCTGTATCAGCAGAGATGGGGGAACCTCAGCATCTGCTAGTCAGTTCCCTCAGATGCCCCCAGTGCAATGAGAGTTTCCCTTTGCAGTGTCTCTTTCAGCACTGACACCAAGGGAGCTCAGTGGGGCACAGTCAGGCTCAGGTGAGTACAGACATAGTGAGAACAAGTGTCCCATATCTATTAGGAGAGCTCTGGCCACAGTCAGGGTGTGATCTCACACCCCTCTTCTGTGTGGGTGGCAGCCAGCTGTCACCTTGGGCTCGTCCCTTCCCTCTACAGTGCTCCAACGCTTAAGGCAGAGCAGGAGTGGAAGAGAGTCTGGATGCAGCCTGTGGGGAAAGACTCTCTGCTTCTCAGGACCATCCTCCCACTGTCACGGCAGGCATTTCCTCACTGCAGACTTCACATGGGGGCTGCAGCTTTCCTGGAGAAATGTCCACCAACAGCAGCAGGACTCTCTCTTTTTGGAGTTGTTCTCCTCATTTCCCACTGTCCTGCTGTGCTCTGACGAGTGTATATGGCCTAAGTGATCTTGTAATGTGGCAGTGGTGCATTCCTGTGAGTGCAGGCAGGACCAGGCACTGGAGACCTTTATGCCAGCCCTGACCTCTAGAATAACATTTCTGCAATAAAAGGGGATCTCCCCTGTGACTTGCCTGAAGTCTGGCTTCAGAAGCTGAAGTCAAAAATACACCTAAGGAATTGCACCACAAAAGGGCCTGCTGCTCTGCTTGTGAACTCCATGGGCTCTGGGGGATGAGCTAAGAGTCCCCGTGTGATCTGTTAGGGACCAAGGGCTGGATTTGGGGCTCATTTCTCAGTGACTAGTGCCAGTGGAGATGGAGAACAGTCTCTGAATTGCCTTCTCAGGGTTGTCCCATAGATGACATTGCTGATGACAGATGCCCATCCTTCTGGAAGGAATCTGACCACCAGGAGAGCTCAGGGGAATCTCCAAGGACAGTGTGTGCCTGGAAGTGGGCAGTGAGTGGAGCCTCACATACTGAGGGACGTTTCATGGTGGAGTCACACAAAGACAAAGCACTAAATCCAGATATGCACAGGGAAATAAGGGCTCTGCAATCCCAAGAGAGCCTGAGTTACAGTGTGGACGTGCCTGTGCCTGGCCCTGTACATCTCGGGTCCTGACCTGACCCTGTCCCCATCCCACTGATCTGACTCCCCGTCTCTACCTCGGACCTGCCTCCTCACTATAGTCAAGAAAGCCTTAGCAAGGGAAGCTGGGATCCGAGCAGAACCCAGAGATAGCTGTAGGTACAAAAGGTGGCCCTATGTCCACAGCAGCAACCCTTGCCTGACAGCCAATTTAAAGGTGTAAGGAGTGCATTGGATTTGGACCCTCTACCCTGGTAACCCTGCACAGAGTCTTAGCTGGATGAAAAAGTGAGGGTAGTTACTTGGGGTGATTTTTCTGATGCATAGTTAGAAGAGCAGGTTTTTCTGTATCGCACGTTGAGTGTTTATGCACCATTTGTGACTAGTTTCCTGCTGCAGAGAGTATGTTGTTGGGAGCAGCAAGAGGGGGGCTGCTCCATATGGGATGGGGAGCTGGAGCCAAGGATGCTGGCAAGGCAGGCAGGGCAGTGACCCTTCGATGAGAGGTGCCATCCTGCAGTGCTTGGACAAGAGGAGCAGCACAGGTTTGGGGACAGTAACTGGGGTCAGGCACAGTCCAGCGATCACCAGACAACACTGTAGGTCTCTGAGCAGCACTGATTTGCATGGGAGATTGGACTAGAGACCTCCAGAGGTCCCTTCCCACCGAAACTCCTCTGTGACTACATGAACGGAAAGACTCAAGGCACAGAGACAGGCTCTGCCTGTCTTGCAGACTGCACGCCCAATGAGTGAAAGGCAGAGCCCGGCTGGGAGAGCGCAGGGTGAAGATCCAAAGGCCCTGGCCTAGCCCTGGGCTTTGCTAAACTCCCTCATGCAACCTGAAAAGGTACAGCTGCCACTTCCACCCTGTCCTGTGCTCCCCTCCCATCAGGCAAAGCAGAGTCCAGCATCACCTGGGTATTCTCTTCCCCATGGGGAGGAGAGGGAGGTCCTTCACCAGCCCCATACTGCCTTTTCCACCCCGAGCCTTTGCAGTTGCATGTGCCTTGGTCATCCCACTTGCCTTCACCACTGTCACAGCTGCACTGGAAGCCCATGAAAATCCCGGTGATCCTACCCTCGAGCTGGCATTCACCCTGAACCTGGAGCCTGGCTGGTCACAAAGTAATCACTTGCCCAGTGTCCCAGCCATGCAGCCAAGGGCAGGGGTCTTCACTCCAATTTCCCTGCTCCACTCATGCTCCTGGTACCGCTGCTGCTGTGCCCATGTCAAACCCTTCTGCCACCAGACTGCCCTGGAGCCCAAGGCAGCTCCAGCTCCCTCAAGGGCTGTGCTGAAGCTTTTCAGGAGTGGGCTGAAGTGGGGCTGGCATTGCCAGTGTGGGTGAGGAGAGGGCAGCTCCCCTCTGCCATGGTGAGGCTGGGGCTGGGCACAACTTTTCCCTGGGGAGCTCCTGGAGGAGCTGCTCTGGGTGATCCTCCACCTCTGCTCTGGCAGCAGCACCAGTGCTCAGGGTGCTGGGATGGAAGTGCACAGACACTGGAAGGGGGATGGGCTGCCCTGGAGGAGCATCAAGACCTTGTCTGTGCATGCAGGGATGAAGTGAGGAAAGCCAGAGCTCAGATGGAGCTGGAACCAGTGAGGGAAGGGGAGGGCAACGAGAAGGCCTCCTGTCAGGACATCCACAGCGAAAGGAAGGCAGCTAAGGAAAGTGTGGGCCTGCTGCTCAGTGGGGCAGGGAACCTAGTGACCTTAAACATGGAAAAGGCTGGGGTATTAAATGCCTTTTTTGCCTCAGCTTTCCTAGATAAGCTCTGCCTGAGGCCTCCCAGTTCCCCAAACCTGCCAGCAGCATCTGTGGTGTCCAAGCGCCTGGCCCCTGCCCAGCCTGGGCTGTGCCCCACACGAAGGTCAGCAGACAGCTGTGCTCCAGGATCTGCTGGGGTCTGGCGCAGAGGACAGGCCATGCAAGGCCAGCCTTTTCCTTTACGTCAGGATATGGAGACCTGCAGGAGGACGGAGCTAGCCATGCACCACTCTGCAGCTGGGGTGAGCAGCCAATGCTGGAAATGGGCGATGTGAGGAGCTGATCCGGGACAGTGGCCCTGGGGCAGCTTCCCCAGTGTGTCCATGCAACAAGGAACAACCTGGGCTCTTTTCTTCTGCACCCTCCATGTCCTGGTGCCTTTCCCAGGAGACTGAGATTTGCCCAGCAAGTACGCTGGTGGCTGCTCCCACACTGCTGTTGACACACATTAGCTGCCTGCTGGCATTTCTCCTCCTTTCCAGCCCAGACCAGCCCCTCCCCAGCTCTCCCCACCTCCCCTGCCCCCTCCCCAGTCCACCCAGCAGAGCAGTCCAGGCTGGAGATGGCCTCACAGCACCGCCCACTACAGGGTGCTGCAGAGCTCTGACACTGACTTCATGTTGCCTGTTGCTGCCTGTAGTCACAGGAATGTGACTGTAGACACAGCAGTACTGTCACCAAGGTACAAGAGACCTCAGGGCTGACACAAGTACAAGGGCACAACAGGACAGTGCACAAGTGAAAAGAGAGCAGCTCTGAAAAGACTTAAGTCCTGCCGCTGTCAATGGATGTGGTTCCAGGAAAGCAGCAGCCCTGACTTGAAGGCTGTGGAGAGGAACTCCTTGCCGAGGCAGTAAGGGACAGTCCTGAGGGCCACAGGGGCTGCTCCATGCCCTTCCCAGACTCTTCATCCCTCAACCAGTTCTGAAAGCTGGGGCTGCTCCCTGAGCTCCAGGGAAGTTATCAGGGGTGTGAACTGAGACCAATGATTTTCTGCTGATTCCTTTATTTTGTTTGATTATGCAGTGAGCCTTTTTTCCTATGTACATGTGATACTTGGGTCAGAAAAAACAGGCAGATGCTTAAGAAGAAGTAGGATGAATAATTATTATTCATTGGGGAATAAAAGTATCACAGGTATAACAAAAAAAGAAGAAACATATGAACAAAAGAGAGGCTTGGCTTTTCCTGAGATACCTTGGGAGTCATTGAGGAAGATGCTGAAATATTGTGTATTCAAATAATTTCCTCAGTGCATCTTTGAGCTCCTTATTCCTCAGGCTGTAGATGAGTGGGTTTACTGTTGGAGGTACCACTGCATAGAGAACAGCCACCACCAGATCCAGAGCTGGGGAAGAGAGGGTTGGGGGCTTCAGGTAGGCAAACATGCCCGTGCTGACAAACAGAGACACCACAGCCAGGTGAGGGAGGCACATGGAAAAGGCTTTGTGCCGACCCTGCTCAGAGGGTATCCTTAGCACTACCATGAAGATCTGCACGTAGGACAGCACAATGAAAACGAAACACAGAAAAACTAAACAAAGACTAACCACCAGAGCTCCAGCTTCCCTGAGGTAGGAATCTGAGCAGGAGAGCTTGACAATCTGGGGAACTTCACAGA
The DNA here is from genome assembly GCA_003342895.1 of Casuarius casuarius. NCBI lineage: Eukaryota > Metazoa > Chordata > Aves > Casuariiformes > Casuariidae > Casuarius > Casuarius casuarius. The sequence goes on along the minus strand of PTFA01000800.1, from coordinate 35,452 downwards.
AAAACTGGTCCAGAACATCACCTTGGCAGAGTGGTATTGAAAATGTATTAGCAGTGTGCAGGAGGGCATACAGAAAACCACTGCCCCAGGCAGCTGCTGCCATTTTGACACAAGTTCTGCTGCTCATGAGGGTCCCATAGGACAGAGGTCTGCAAATGGCAACAAAACGGTCATACGCCATGACAGTGAGAATAGAATATTCTGCAGACATGAAAAAAAGAAACAGAAAGACCTGGGCAGCACATCCCAAGTAGGAAATGGCTCTGACGTCCCACAGAGAACTGGCCATGGATTTGGGGACAGTGGTGGAGATGGTGCCAAGGTCGAGGATAGAGGTTGAGGAGGAAGAAGTACATGGGGGTGTGGAGGTGGTGGTTGCAGGCTATGACTGTGATGATGAGGCCATGGCCCAGGAGGGCAGCCAGGCAGATGCCCAGGAATAGTGCGAAGAGCAAGAGCTGCAGCTCCCGCATGTCTGCAAATGCCAGGAGGAGGAACTTGTGGAAGGAGCTGCTATTGGACATTTGCTTCCTCTAATCACAGGGGAATGTCAGAGGAGGAAGGACAGTGACAAGTTAGAGCAGTCTTCTCTGAGACAAATCTTTCTGTTTCTTGTAGATCCCCTGCCCAAACCCACACACATTACCTCCCCCTACCTCAGCACAACTGTCCTTGAGCTCCGTGGCTTGAGCTCTGGTTTGTGCTCCCTTAGTTTTCCACAAGGAGCAAACACCTCTGCCCATGGGCTCCAGAGGAGTCAGCCCTGACCTACAGCGCTGTGTACATGGGAATATGGGTGACTGAACTTTTATATTCACAGTTCTAGTCAGATTTAATCCACTCATAAGGTTGAAGGGCTTTCAAAATCTTCACTCCCAGTTCTAGACAATGTGGATTCATTAACAGTTTTACAGACATTTTTTCTTTTCTTTCAGATGCCCCTGTAACACCTGAGGAGGATTCTTGGAGGTTGAAATCCTCAGCATTTTTATTGCACTCAGAGTGAACAACTGTGATTCCTGAGAGGCAAAAGGATTCACTATGGCTTTAGTGCAGAGTGAGGAGAGCTGGCCTGCCCATCAGTCTTGTTCCCAGCTGCCTTGTGGTCGCACCTCTGAGGTGGAGGATAACTGCATTCATGTTACCTTAAAAACAAATGACACCACTGAGAGCAGAGGAATCTGGTTCCAAAGTGCAGATCAACAAAATCAGCACCCTTTCTCAGAGCATCTGAGGGAGGTCTCAGTACTCCCCTTTTAGCCAGGAACACATCAGGCTCATCCCAGTTGCCCACATCAAGCTGCTCAGCAGCATTGCTGTGGCCTCAGTATCTAGTGGCTAAAGCCAGGGCTTGAATACACAGTGTTATTGACTGAGGCCATACAGCTTTGGTGTAACTGTGGGCTGGCATTGTTTTGACTGGGGATAAAAGAGGGTAAGCTATATAGGCTTGTTGTGGACTCATACCCACTGTCATTCGGCCTGGGGACCCAAGGACCCCACCCATCATCGGTGACACCCCTGATATCAAAAGCGTGGTGAGGAGAATGCRGGCAAAACTATCCTTGAGGGGTGGCCCTCAGGGAAAGGACGAGAGCAGTCACTGTGCACCCCTTGTTTGAGAAAATGGGGAAACCTATACCGGAAGGGTGGCCCATAAAGGGCAAGAGTGATCGCTGTATTGTGTACCTGTGATATAACTGTAGATCTCTAATATGTATATATATATATATTCAATTCTGTTATATTTCTAGCTTCACTATATTTTTAGCTTTGTTATAACCTCTTATCTCTAACCAATTCTTATACTTGACAAATGACGATCTCTAGAGTTCAGTGCAGCTAACTCTGGAATCTGAAAGAATCCCGGATGCCCCTYTAGTGGCATGTCACATATCTGGTGTCAGAAGCGGGATTCCAGTACGTTAGTCATGCTGTGCTCCCAAGACCATAATACTCAAGAAACCAGGGAATGGCTTGCTGAGTGCTTGCAGGCAGAGAGGTAGAAAAACCCAAAGTGGGACTTGCAGTGGGTGGAGAAGCATTGCAGAGATCCAGATGCAGTTTGGAATTAGTATGAGTACGACGAGTGAAGGAATATAAAAAAATTAAACGAAAAGGCAAAGCCTGGGATCCTAGACCCATGGTACCATCAGTTATGAAAGGGCAAAGGGGCCCCATGGGCAGCCTCAGCACAGGAAGTCTGCATAAGATCGCACCCAGGGAGAATTGCAGACCATTGCTGAAGCTGACTAGCAAAAAACAGGGCAATGGCTAATGTGAGTGAGTGAGCGTGTGAAAAAAATCAAACAGGGCGAAAGCCCTAATCCTATTAAGCAGTCCCTCCAGTAGGAGAGTGTGTGAGTATGTGTGTGTCAGGTGCTGCATTATAATGCTCATAACCATTACATCTTTGGGCAGCAAGCACACAGGTCTGCTAGCTGGTCAGGCCTGTCAGGGCTTCGACAGGGATTTTTTGGGCCTGTAACCACTATGCTTCTGGGGCTGAAAGTGCACGGGTCTGCATGATGGCTGGGCTCTCCTGCACTGGTGGGGCCTCACTGGAGATCTAGCATGCATGTGAACGTAACCATTAGGCTTGAACCTGACCAAGGTGTTTAAATGAAAGGGCAGCGATGGGCTGCCAGGGGAAGGGAATTCACTGGGTCCTGAAGTCCGTCCTGCTTGCTGCTCTGTGACAGTGCAGCTGAGAGCATTCCTGAGGCTCTGAGGATGGAGCCCAGTCTGAGGGCATGGGGGAGCCATCCTTTTGAGAATGTGCCCAAAATGTTACAACTGATGACCAATCTGTATAACTCATGTAAGGAGTATATTCAGGAACACCCCAACTATCGAACCAGCAAATTGTCACTAAGGCCAAGCACCCTATACAGTGCTAAATAGAAATTTGTAGAGGGATATCTTGTCCCATATAGCTTGACTTTTCCCCTTAAGTGAGGAAATCATAACTCCTAGTTGTGTTGAAAACCATACCTTTGGGAGGAAAAAGGTACAAAGCTTAATTCTATCACTCTATGAAAGAAAATAACATCCATCACTCATGGGGTGAGTGCAGAAAAAAATTGAAATGATAAAGAGTTGATTACCAGAATGGTGAATAGAGATGGAAGAGTTAAATGTTTGAGGGGTGGAAATCAAAGCTCCTGGAGAGGTGATAGCTGTTGCCTGCTGTGCTGCTGCAGAGACTAATCCCCCCCCCCCCCCCCCCCCCCCCCAGCATAACTACTGTCTGGCACTGAGGCATAGGAGGACTCAGGGTGGAGATCAGGCTTTGCAGATAAGAGCCCAAGGGGCACAGGTAGGAAACAAGAAAAGACCTATAATGTGAAAAGCCAGCATCTTTAATTACACAAGAAACCAGAAGGTGCTAGAAAATGCCCCAAGATGTAGTAAAAGTTTCTGATCATAAAGAAAAATCAATGAAAAAATAAACCCTGTTCAAATCTGACTAATTCTTAAAAGAAATAGTTTCTGCAGTTACAGTTAAAACCAAACTRTAACAACCTAATAGCCTTAGTAGTGCTAAAATCATCTTTTCTCTTATTCGTTTGCAGGCACTGGCAATGACCAGCAGGAGTCAGATTTCTAAGTTTTTAAAGTTTTATTGCTAGCAATAAGGTGCCTCTTGGCTGGGAGCACAGGGAGGGACCCTGAGCAGCTTTTTGTTACGACTTTTAAGCCATGGTAAGTTGTTACATATTCGATACTTCAGTTGACATCACCAACCAGATCTATCCATGATACTTAGTTCTACCGGGTGTTGGCGGTTGCTGCGCGAGGAGCGTGGAGAGACGCTGCGGCCTGGCGCGTGCTCGTGTGCCAGTCTCCGGGAGGGGACAGGAGAGAAACCTCTGCACAGGGGCCGGGGCAGGGGCTGCCTGTGAGCATCCTGCTGACACAGAGGGCTGTTTTCAGCCAAGCACTGCAGCATGGCAGGTGYGGAGAAGCCCTAAGCTGTGAGAGCCCCATCACAGGTCAGACCAAGGCAGCAGGTGAGGAGTGAGAGGAATAGAGAAGCTGCTTTCTGTGCTTCTGCTGCCCCTTGATGCTCTCCTGTAGTGGAAAGATGAAGTGCTCTGGGTGAGGGTGGGGAAGCTGGCAGGGAAAGGAGATAGGCATGAGCCTCTGTTGTACTGTACCATGGAAGTGCAGCATTCAATTTCCATGATTAACTTGTGAAAATTTGACTTATTTTTCTTCAGCTTTAAGTTATAAATGTTAACAAGCCTTCATTTCCAGTAACAGGGAGAAAAAAGGGGCTGTGAAAAGAGCAGCGCCTGAGCTTACCTGAGTATATATAGAGTTCTAGCACTTTTTTGATAGCTTCCTTTCTTCCTGCAGTTGCTAAGGAGGAAAGTAAAAGGATGGCTACAAATGGGCACTGTCCTCACTAGATGAAGGAGAAGGATGTGAACACAGCCTTGCATGGAGAGCACTTTCAAATGATTTACAGATTCGGGCCCATTTTTTTGGTTTGTTTTCAATATTCCTCAACACCAATGTCCTTATTCCTTTCTTCCAGGCTCTTGGTTAAGTCTAAATGGTAAAGACAGTGTGTAACCCTCTCTTCAAGGTGTGCATTGCTGTTGGAGATGGAGGTATCTAAGCATAGATTCATTTTTCCTTGCTTCTGCATTGGGGCCATTCATGTTCCCTGGTTCTGGCTGCTGTACTGAATCCAAGATTTCCCCATTCATTTCTGAACTGTGTAAATAAAGTGGATCTTCCTGTGTGATCAAACTACTCATAACCCCCCAAGTGTTTGATAAAAGACAGAACAAGGGTCTCACGAATGGTGAGTGCTCTTCTAAACCTGCAGAAGGATGTGCTTCTGTTCAAGAGTGGGTATTGTTACCATAGCCAGGTATTTAAGCTGTATTTATCCCYGAATGTCACATTGAGAAGGTTGAATTGTACCTTCTCTCTGCAGGAAAGCCAATGTGTGCAAGCTGTGATTGAAGACAGCTCGATGTTGTGCCAAAAGTAGAACTGGAGGATACAGAAATGTTTTCCCATCTCGGATTTTACATTCTGAAATACCGGAACACACTGAAAGAGAATGTATTTTTATAGAAAAAAAATTGTGTTTATTTATCCCCCAGTACTTTCTGATTGACTTGAGCAGCATATTGAAAGCAAATATTCCCTGTGTTCAGTGAAAGGTGCAGTTAGGGATATCAGTTCTGCTGTAGGAAACTTTTATGCACCTGACACAAAAGTTAGACCAGYAGGGATGTTACTGGCTGGGTTTGGGAGTGTAAGAGTGGAAAAGAAGTGATTTTGTTTCAGAAGGATTGAAGAACTACAGTGTGGCCTGGTCTTTTTGAAAACAACTAGAAAAAACCTTAGAAACTGCTTTCTGTTCGTGTTCCTGAAGTAGAACTACTTGCAAGACTCCATCTTTATATCTGCTGACAAAATATTTCACCTGTTGTTGCCTTCTGCCCGGTGAGGAAGTGTGCAGCTGAGACTCAGTGAAAGACCTTGTCCCTGAGCACTGCTCTTTACCTGTGCAATATTTAAGTGGGTGTCTGTGAGTTGCCTTTCTGTCTTTGATTTCCTATCCTACATGGACTTTTCTTTTTCTGGAGCTTACAGAGGTAGTGATTTACATGTTTGAATATGACCTTAGATGGCTTAGTAATCTTTAGTGTGTTGCTTTCCTTGAGGCAGGAGGCAAGCTTTACATCTAGTCCAGGGTTGCGTGGTGTTGCTAGTAACACCAGAAACCTTGAGCGTTTGAAGGGGGTGTTAGTAGAAGGCCCGTGAGAAAGAGGCCAAAGATGCTGTGGGGGGGGGAAATAGCTGTGTGTGAGCGGTCTGTAGCCTGGGTGAGGTGTGGGGGATGTCACTGAGATGTTGCAGCAGTGGCAGTAGCTGCAGCTCAAGAGATCTTTGGAGGTGCTTGAGGGGAGGACTTTGGGACCTGAGATGTAACATTGGGAGTCAGGGCCCTGTGCAGGGAAGTTGGTCTCTGAGAGACTTTCCTGTGGCTGCCCACCCCTGTTGTGCCTGCTCTTTCCTCAGCATTGAGCCATGTGTGGAGAACCCCAGCCAGACTTGAGCAAGGAAGAAAAAACAGGAGTTACACATTATTCAAGTAATTAATATGCCTTATCGTTCTTGGGTTTTACCCAAGTACCTTGAGTAAACTCTGGTTCTTCCACTAAATCATTGTTACTGAAGTTGTGTGGCTTTTCATCYATTCTTTTCTCTGTGACTATCTGTGTGGCCAGGGGCCTGAGGAGGTATCGTGGGAGCCAGCCCTAGGCATGATAATATCTGTGCTGAGTGAATATGACAGGATATGCTATTTCTACTGCCAGCAGGAGGGATCCGAAATTGGTAGTGACCTGGACTCCAGGCACTGTTTTCTGGTTGTGTGCCTCTACGCCTGGGCAGCAGCGAGAGCACTTCAGCTGAAAGTCTAAAATCTTTTGTTCGAGGAAATCTAAATCAGCCAGAGCATTTGTACTAATATAGCTCCTGTCAGAAGCTATGGAATAAAACAAGCTCTCTCTGGAAAGAAGGGGAAAAGAAAACGGGAGAGAAAAAGCCCTCATGGCTAGTTATCGCCTGAAGTGGCTTTGTAAGGTTTATGTGAGACAGAAAATGTATGTTAAAAGTGAATGAGAGAGCCTTTAGTGTGTCGGTGACTTTCTGAGGTGTAGACTGAACTCTCTTCTCATAGGGGTGACCTTTGTAGTGTCTGGCTGTTTTTAGTAATGGTGGATGATAAATTCATTGCGTGCCCTTAGGTGCCTTTTATTTTAATTAATGTAGAGCTTAGACAAAACTCTTAAATAATCCCTTTGTAACTGTTTGGGGTGTGTGTGTGTGTGTGTGTATTTTGTTTGCTTGCTTGCTTGCTTTTTTATGATGGCAGAACTTCCAAACCAAGTAAGCAAATTGCATCTTTTCTGGACAAACCCAGTTCCATTGTTTATATCAGTTTAGTTTCTTTTATGGACCTTCTCTAGAAAGTTGAAGGCATGTAACTTTTGAAGGTGTCCTCAATTGTCCCCTCTAGAGAGGTCAGGTTTCATTGTCTTACTGACAGGCAATTTTCTTCTATATCCTCCAGTTTTTAAGAATGTCATGTGTACACTTTTATTTTTGCCTCACTGATTTTTTTTATCCTGTTTGTTACTTAAATAATAGTTTGCAAATAATATTTTACATGTCTGGACATTATTATGCAAATATGAGTTTTGCAATTCTTTTTAAGTAGATCCTGGAATTTGGGGAGAGCTTGTTTTGTGGTACAAAATGAGAAGCTCTGCCTGTGAGCTGGGAGCAGCATCTGTTCTTGCAAAATGACTAATTTGGTCCAGTGTGGAGTCTCAAAATTAAACCCCTAGCAGATGCTGTGCTTCAGTCCTCATAAACTTTCACATGATATTTGAAAGGCCTTTTTTTTTTCTCAGAGTTCAGGCTTCCTGCTCAGCCAATCATTATTATGCAGTTGTTTGCATTATCACCCATAAACTGACAGCCCCGTACATCTAATTATCGATAAAAGTTGACTTGTGGTTTTTCTTTTTAGCACTGTCCCATCTTTCAGCACAGTTATCTAATGTAGTGATATTTGGAGCCCCCAGTGGTCTCAGAGAAATGATCTGATCAGGTGCAGAGTCTCTTATTACCATACTGGACTGAACACCTTTAAAACACAATGAGTGTGGGATACCATGAGTGCCGGTTATATGTCTCCCCCCTGAAAAGGCAGATCTTTGTGTCACAGTTTGTTGTGATGTCTGAAATTTACAGGACAGCATATTTTGTGAAAATAATGTTATTTCTAGGAGCTCCTTAGGTAAAAAGATCAAAGAATCCAAGAAGGGGTTAATCCTTTCTCTGTAGGCTAGCCTAAATTATTAATTCTCTAGTTACTTAATTCACTAGTTTGATGATTCATTAACATGATAGTTCATTAATTTGCATGCTTACGATGAAAATAGTTACCTAACTGACAGTGAGAGTGCTCATCCTTCTTCCTCCGTCACAACACAGGTGTGCCATGAATTGCACCAGGAAGCACAGGAGCCTCAGCAGTCTGGCTGCTACTGGATCCACTTCAAAGGCTGTTTCAGTGAGCTGACGTATTTGTACCTTCCAGCTCGGAGGTTTGGTCCATACCATCCTTATTGGTCATCTTGGTTACTGGGAAAGGATTTGCTTAATGCCAAAATTTTGGTCTTCTCAGGTGTTAACAAGCAGTTACCTAAAGCTGTTATCCTAGCAGCTTTATTCTTTTTGTCCTTGGGGATGTGCTGTATGTGTTGCCCTCACTTTAGCCTGATGGTGCTGCTCCCAGCATACCTCAGGCCTTAGCAGAAGCCATGTGTTAGGCCCAAAGCCTGAGCAGGAGTGGAATGAACAATCCCATCTTTGGTGACAGTGAAAGTACTCATTTTGGGGGGAATAGGGCATGTATAGGGGCATCTTCAATGTCTGAGTATTTGCTTGGTCTTCAGAATCTGGGTGGTTTTAGTGATACTCCTTTCCAAATGGAGATAGCCACCCTCCTGAGTAGCCTCTGAGAAGCAAGTGAACATCTTTAAGACATCCATCTGTAGCTCAGTGTGCTGGTCTTTAGTTTGAGTGAGCTAACTGTGCTTGGATGCAAGTATGGTGTCAAATGCTCCTGTTTTCCCTTGCAGGATAACACCTAGCTTGCAGTCTTCCTCCCCAGTAGACCACCAAGTGCTTTACAGTATAGGAGATGCTGGTGGCTTCCCCATTTTCCAAGTAGTGAAACTGATACAGAGAAAGAAAAGGGCTCCTGCCATCTGTTGAGGGAAGAAAGTGGAAAAGGACCCCAGCTCTCCCTCCTCTCCCGGTCTTGCTGCTCTGAAAGAAGGGTGCTGGAAGCTGACATGATATTTTCTCTTGTTCATGTGTGCAACAGAAGTTGTAGCCAGATGTAGCACTGCAAAAACCCTTTCTTAACCAGGAGGTGGATTCATCAGAACTGAATGTGACCACACAGAAACAACCCATTTCTGTCTTTTTCTGCTTCTCTTAGGCATTACAGACCAGCAGAAAATGCTCGTGACCAGGACAGACCCATGAAGCAGGCCAGTGCAGGGGTAAGCTTGTGTTGTTTATTATTTCTGTTTATGGAAAGCTGATTGAGTATTTTCAACCATAAATGTTGGCACTCTTATGTGTATGTTGTTGAGTGAAGGATGCCCTCATGCCAGTTGATTCTTCCATGGGAAGGAGGAGCATTCTTCAACAAATGGCACTTTCACAGAGATTTCCTGCTGTCACTTATTTTGTTTGTGTCATTCTGAACACTCTGCACTCTGCTATTTTAATACTTTGCCTCTTATCTGTTCAGTAACCCTTGAAAGCCCACAGTGCACAAGCTTAATTGACTTACAGTACAAGGCTGTAACATGTGTTTAGTCTCTTCTTAGGTGTTTTGTGAGATATGTGGTGCATCGCTTTGACTTTCCACTGTGATAAGGACTGAGATCAGAAATCCAAGCTTAACCATGGAAATGAGAATTCTTAGTCTCAATCTCAACTGAAGAGCTATAYAGGGAATTTTGCTGAGTTGCTTAATGGTTATTCAAAGCAAAGCAACTTTGTGGCTTTCTTGTCTCTAACTGTGGAAGCAGTAGCACATGGGTGCACATTTTGAAAGCAGCCATCCCTAAAAAGGAACTTGGGAATATGGAACGGGAGGAATTTGCTAGTTGATGATGTGTACAAAATATACTTCAATTTTATTCCTGAGCAAGACTTTGTGCATTGTCTGCTAGTCAAACAATCTGACCTTGCTTTCTAGCAGTTGCCTTGGAAAGGGCCAGCAAAAGAAGGCTTTACTAAAGCCTGCAGAGTAATGCTACTGTGGGTGCAAGGTGGGGGCACCGCCCCGACCCCAGGCAGGGATGGATACACAAATACAGTGCATGTGTGCACACACAAGGATCATTAGAAGGTGTTTATTACCTCTGTGTCTATGCAGAGCTTCCCCAGTGTTATCCCAACAGAGGCAGTAAGAAGACGGGAGAATTCTTGGCACTGCTGAGCGTAGGTCCGTGGTGAGGAACCTGGGGAGGGGGAACTAATAGGTTTTTATGCAACAGGTGCATGATCAATAGGCAGAATTACGTTATGATCGTGAAATGGTCGTGTGATATTATAGCTGCTAAAGCATGCCAAGCTAGGGGTTGTAACAGATAAGATGTGCAGGACAGTTTACACTGTTTCTTTTCCCTCCTGGGACAGTCTGCCTAGTTCCCATCGCCTATCTCCTCGACATTCTTCTGCATTACTCCACACATTCCACCCCCGYAATGGGGTACTAGTCACAGGCTGTCCCAATCTTTATGAGGGTGTGATGGGTGTGGACAAGGGATTTTACAGAGCAATGATACTACAACATAACATAAAAGAAGGCCAAAAAGAAACAGAAGCCCACCTTGGGTTAGGTCGCCTAACTACCCGGTTAGAGAACCAAACCCGTTGGCTAGCCATGCTTCGCCATCATTTTGGCGAATGTGTGGAATAATATCATGCAGATGATTGATGTCAGTTTCAATAGATGCTGATTCATCAGTTATGTTGAAGTAACATATGCCAGCAAAATCGTGGCATCCACGATTATGTTGGAGCAAAAGGTAGTCAATTGCTAATTGATTTTGCAAAGTGCTTTCTCGCACTGCGCTTAACTCTTTGTTTAAAGAGGTGATAGCTTTAGATGTCCAATTTAGTCCTTGGGCTAAAGCACAGGTGAACATGTTCTAATTGTTTATAATTATGAGTTACCACCCCTGGCATACCAGCTAGGCTCGGTAACAATCCTAGAGCCTCTCCATGAGAAAACAGATTCATGTGGGGCTCACATGTGGCATCCAAAACATGCTGTGGCTTTCTCTTTTGTTTTGTTATAACAGGGAGGATACTTAGTGTAACATGACCTATGGCATAAAGGCCACTGGTGGTATTGGCTGGCACATTGTTGTAGGCAGTGGTGCCACATAAAAGGAACCACCCTAAAGGCAATATGAGATGGGTTGAGGCATAGGTTATATTCATAGTACTATTACATTTCAATTGTGTATTGGTCATGTCATACTTTGTTATGGTAGCACTGGCAAAGCGAAAACATAAATCTGCTTTGGACACACTGGCAATCTGAAATGAATACATCCAAGGCATTAATTTAGTAGAGGCTGTTCCTAGATCGTATAAATTCAAGGGGGCAAGTTGGATATCAAAGAATGTATAATTTTGTAATATTTGAAGGGAGGTTAGTATTTCTATATAACATGTGGTTAGTACATCATTGAGAGACTGTCCACCTGCAATACAAAAGGCATATAAGTTAGCCAAATGCTGAGCTAGCCAGATCCATGTATTTGTGTGTGGTGCGGGATGATCCCGTAAGTCGACTGCATTTATTGGGGACCACAGGATGCAGCATACCAGCAATGCTTCACAAATGCCAATGGGATAACCTGTTAGTAGGGAGATAAAATCGCCATCAGGGAGCACTAGGACTGTCGCTCCTGGCCTGTCTGCCAGGATGATACCAGGTCGTTTTTTCTTGTGAGGAGTTAATATCCACACACTAGCTAAGGAATGTGTCGAAGGTGTTTGCTGAATTTGAGGCACTCCAGCACTGCGGACTAAAATTCTTCGCAGTATCGGTTCTCCTTGTGAAATATTTACTGGCGCAGATGCGGATACCTGGAACGATAAATCTTGAGAAGACATTAATAGAAGTGGGGTTATCTGAACGGATACCAAAGGTGTGAACAGCCATACATGCTGCGATGGGCAATCGAACTGCAAGTGTAGGCTTACATTTTTCTGCTCGGCCATTAGTAGCGGCTCAGGTGCATAAAATTCTACCTCTCCTGAGGCAAGCATGAGGGGGGCAATGCCTCCTTCCATAAGTGATATTCAGGTGGGAGGTGCCAATGTTGGTTTAATTTGCTCTTATTCATAGGGAGTGATACTCCCACACGTCTGTTGTTAAGCATGAACAGTGCCTGGGACAATACACTTGCCCGTCCCTTTAATGTCTGTGTTGGGGTGAGCTTTCGAACTTGCTCTTTCAACAAACCATGCATTCTTTCTATTAGTCCACTAGCTTGGGGATGGTACGGTATGTGTAAAATCCGGGTGATCCCCAAATTCCCCCAAATTCTTTGCCCATTCCTGCACTACATGACCCACAAAGTGGGTACCTTGATCACTTTGTATCTCTTTAAGTATACCATAGGTATACATCAGTTGCTCCAAACCTCGAACAGTGGCAGATTGATTCGCCTGAGAGGTGGGATATGTACACATAAGACTCGTGTAGGTGTCTGTGGCAGTTAGAATATACTTTTTTCCCTGTGAAGGGGGCAATGGGCCTATAATCTATTTGCCAGGTTGCAAATGGTTGTTCATCTCGTTTAATACAACCATATGTACTAGTTAGAGGTACTTTTACTACCTTCATACATGTGGAACAATTAGCACGTGCAGTCTTATACCAGTGTATAAGCGGTGACAGGGCCCCGATGCCCTGACCATTCGTGCCCCTATCAGGCCTGTTATAACTCTGAGGGGGTTGCCATCTGGTCAGCTGCTGAATTATATTGTGTTTCAAGGTCTCTTGCTTTTGATGGGCATCAACGTGTCGTACTGAAATAACTTTTGTCTGCACAATACTCCAAAATTTTTCCCACAAGGAGCTTCCCCAAAGTTCCCTATCATGTGTTTTCCATCGTGCAGCAGCCCATGTTGGCAGCCAAGCCCGCAAGCCTTCGTACACTACCCAACTATCTGTATCGAGACAGTGTGCATCTCCTTCATCTAAAGCTATAGCTGTGGCTTTTAGTTCAGCCCATTGACTGGAGTATCCTGTTCCAGAGGCAAAACAGATGGTGTCCGTGGCAGGGTTGTATGCCACAGAATGCCATACACGTTCTGCCCAAGAATACACTGCACTACCATCGGAAAGCCAAGCCCACTCCTGCTGTTCAGGAGATAACATCTCAAAGGGAGGAGCTTCTTGTACTGGTGACACTTCTGCCGAGGGGGCGGCAGGAAGGGGTAGACCCTCCGATTCAGATAGTAACGGAATGTGCTCAAACTGTATTTCTCCCAGTAAAGTGGCATGTGGGGTGCTTAACTCCTTTCCCCCTTTCAGTCGAGCTTGCAAATAATGTTTCCATTTCCATTGTGTTGCAGTTTGGGCTACTTCAACATGGGCTCTAACAGTGTCATCATTTACCCACGCTTGAATTAGGATGGGTGTATGCACAGTGACACGATTGCATCCAGTAATTTTTTGTGTCCTGCAGGGCCCATACCACTGCTAGGAGTTGTTTTTCTAAGGGGGTGTAATTTGCTGTAGCTCCTTGCAAKGAGCGGGACCAGAACCCTATGGGCTCATGCTGTTCATGAGCACATTGTTGCCATAACCCCCCAGATACTGCATCTCCCATACCCTGTGAAGGACAACCTTTTGAATTAAAAATTATGGTTATAAATAACTCAGAATGTTGAACCACTGCTTCCTTGCACAAATCGAAAGCTTGCTGGTGCTTCTTGGTCCACTGCCACTGACTGCTTTTCTTTGTTAAATGCTGCAAGGGCTGCATCAAGTATGCTAAATGAGGTATAAAAGTTCACCAGAATCCTAGGAGACCTAGGAAACCTTGCAGCTGTTTTACAGTCGTAGGGACAGGGTATTGCTGGATAGTATTATGCACTTTTTCAGGAATGGCCTTCGTTTGTCCTCTCCACACTACTCCTAGAAATTGAACACTAATATCTGGTCTTTGTACCTTTTTGGGGTTCACAGCCCATCCCCTATCCTGGAAAGCATGCGTCAGTGCCATTAGCTGCTCTTTCACCTGATGTTCAGATGGTCCCATTATCAAAATATCATTGATGTAATGATGACTAGTGCATTCTGGGAGAGGTGTTGGGAGGTCGGCAGTGACCATTTGATGACATATAGTGGGGTATGCCTATATCTCTGAGGAAGGACCTGGAATGTATACTGCTTCCCATTCCAAGTGAAGGCAAATTGGTCCTGTGAGGCTGGAGATATAGCAATAGAGAAAAAGGCATTTGCCAGATCCACCACAGCCTTCCATTCTTCCAATTTTTTGCCCACTTCTTTTAACAAAGTCACTATATTGGGGACCACTGCCATGAGGGGTGGGACCACCTTATTTAATTCTCTATAATCCACAGTCATATGCCAGGAGCCATCTGGCTTCTTCACAGGCCATATTGGGCTATTAAAGGCCAATAGGGCAGGGTGTATTATATGTGCATGTAACAGTGCATCTATTGTTTCTTGAATTTCTGTTTCTCCTCCTGGTATTCCGTACTGTTTTATTTACACAGTGGTAGTTGGTACAAGCAAATCTACGGGGCCCTCTTTTGGGTACCCTCTGCTTAGAGTGATTACTCGTGCTTGTGGCAGTGAGGGGCTCCTTCCAAAAGAGAACAATCCTTGCATTGTGTGTATATTTCGACCTAATAACACATGAAGTCCTAAAATATATGCATGAATGGGTGCCAATAAGACTGGAGTGGAGAAGGGAGGGTTTTTCCCAATCGCTACAGTAGCTATTGCCTGCACAGCCGGGGTGGCAGAGCCGCCCAAACCGCATATGTGCATTGTTGCTTTTCCAGGGTTTAGGGCACTGTGTGACACTGTAACTTCTGCTCCTGTATTTACCAAAGCAAGCACAGCTATTTCCCCTCCCAAGCACCATCTAACTCGCAAGGGTATGTATGGGCATTGGTCCCCTGGATGATATGCTGCAACCGTTGCTTGGATTTCGGGCGACCCGCCTCCCCTTCATTGTTTCTTAGCAGGCAGCTTCCAGGGAGCACTTGGTGCAGGTGGAGCAGTGGGTTTAACTCGCTTTTGTTGATTGGCAGGCAAATGCTGCCATGCTTGAATAAATCAGCAGTTGGCAAGCCATCAATCTCATCCCGCGATATCCCTGCCTGCAGCAAGTCAGTCCACATCTGTTTCCGTGTGACCTTTCCACTCATCTTAGTTGCTCCTCCCTGTCTCTTTGCTCTTTCTGAGCCACCCTTACCTGTTTAGAATCTGGTCCACCCACCAAAGCTAGGTCTCACAAATTATTCACCAGTGCTCCTATTGTACCAGTAGCAGGCATCACTGTCCCTAACAGCAGCAGTTTCAAGGCACTTAGGGCACCTTTCAATAGCTGTGTTTTCATTTGCTGAGTTATTTCTACACCATATGGACCATTATTGTCTGCTAATCCTGTGGCTGCCCCCAGCTGTTGCAACATATTTATTCCTCCTTCTATAGTACRCCATGCCCCCACTGCGGCAGCCAGCTCACTGGTAGATGGGTAAGCCCCTACCACTGTGGCACATAACTGCTGATACAGTGAAGGAGCAACTACAGGGTTACTGGTGCTATCTCGTGCAAATGTAGGTTGGGAGAGATAATACTGCACTTGAGCATCCGTGGACAACGGGCTCATTAAACTCAATTCTTCCCATAACGTTAATGACCCAGCCCCATTGTCCCAGGCTCTCACCATCCACGCTAGTAATAACTCCCCTGGTTGTTGTTGAAATGTAGTCAGAAACCCATGTAATTCCTTTGGCGTGTAAGTCCTTGACTGCTGTATGGTATCCCTATTTATCTGTCATGCCCCCCCCCCCATCTGAACAAGTGGCCACACCTGAGCGTTAGTGGGTTCTTGCTCGATATCAAACTCAAATTTGGAGTCAGATGAGGTACTCCAAATATTACCATCCCACTCCTCTGGATCCCAGGAAGGTCAAGCTATAATCGCCCACACCTGAGAAACAGTAGCAGGTACCTTCCCATAATGCCTGCAGCGCTTATTAGCCATCTGCAAAGCTAGATGCTCCATCTTATGGGCTAAATCTTGGCTTTTCTCAGCTTGTGCTGTAATCACTTCTTGGGCTATCGCTTTTGCATCTCACAAATCCCCTACCTCCTTTTCCAGCTTTTTCAGTTGCTGCTGCAAGAATACTACATCATTATCTAGGGCTCTAATACCCATTAGCAACGCCCAGCCAAGCCGTCCTGCTAACTTTTGAGAGGCTTCGAGGCAGCCCAAAAGGGCATAGCTCTCAAAGCAGATTCAGCTGCCTTCGGGGTGCCATCTTCCCCTTTTGCCAGCTCCAGCCAGTCCTCTGGGACTGCCAACGTGGCAAGTAACACGGCTACTGGCTCCCACCCCTCAGTCTGGGGCCATCCAGGTRGTCGAGGGCAAGCAACTTCCCTCTGGCTCTTGCCTTCCCTCTTCGCCTTCTTAGACCACGGCATTGTTGTTTGCATATCCTGCTGACTACGCCAATTGTGGGTGCAAGGCAGGGGTGCCGCCCCCACCCCAGGCAGGGATAGATACACAAATACAATGCACACAGGGATCATTAAAAGGCAATTATTACCTCTGTGTCTATGCAGGCGTTCCCCCAGTGTTATCCCAATAGAGGCAGTAAGAAGATGAGAGAATTCTTGGCACTGCTGAGCGTTGGTCCATGGCGAGGAACCTGGGGAGGGGGAACTAATAGTTTTTTATGCAACAGGCACGTGCTCAATAAGCAGAATTACACTATGATCATGAAATGGTCATGTGATATTATAGCTGCTAAAGCATGCCAAGCTAGGGGTTGTAACAGATAAGATGTGCAGGACAGTTTACACTGTTTCTTTTCCCTCCTGGGACAGTCTGCCTAGTTCCCATCGCCTATCTCCTCGACATTCTTCCGCATTGCTCCATACAGCTACAGTCTGAGGAAAAAAAGGGGGAGGGAGGGGTTGTGTCTGGTTTCCCCAAGTTCAACCAAGAAGCAGATGCTACTGCAGATCAGAGTATTTTATCCTAACAGGCCCATGGCTTATTTGCTTTCCTTAAGCAGACTTGGATGCCAACAGCCATATAGCAATCAGTCAAACGCACAGCATTATGTTCCAATTGCCTGACTCCAGTGTAGTCACTTCTGTTTCCCCTTTTGTTGTCCTCTCAGGTCCCTTTAAGGCTCACTACCTTCAAGTTCTTCCAGGCTCCTGCCTTAGGTGCCTTCGTGTGGAGAATGCCTGCTGTGGTTGGCTGAAACCGCAGTGTTGCCAGGGCTGCAGCCTGATGTGGGAGAAGAGTTGTTGCTGTTCTTGTGTTCATTTCTCAGCTGCTTTCCTGTGTTTGCTGGTTCTCATGTTTTCTGTCAGCTTCCTCTCTTGCACCTGTGAGCACTGCTGTGAAAACAGATTGAAACAACCCTGTGCTTCAAAGTTAGGACTCTGAAATAAAAAAAAAACAAGCTGCTGTTGGTAACTGAGCAGCAAACTGAGGAAGCCAGTGATCCTGTGTTCTAAAACACTATTGCTGTTTCTAAGCTCTGACTTAACAGGCTTTGACAGGCCTTGTTTAGCTGACTGCTGTGCACAGGTTCATGTGCTCAGTACTATGTCTCATGAGCTCTTTTCCCCGGAACTGTGGGTTTTTTTAGGCCATGGTGAGAGAAGTCCTTTATACATTGGAGGAAGGAAAGCCAGAGGAGATCATGAGCAGTGCTTTCAACCTTGCTGTCACCCGTGAGGATGTCCACCCACTAAGGAAGCATGGCTGGCTCTGAAATGAGGTAAAACTTGCTGCAGCAGAGTGTTCTCATGCAGTGTATATTGAAAAATACGCCTTGACCATGTATGTGAGTTTTCTTTTCCAAGTTCTTTGCTGACTCCCCACTGCAGATCTCAGAAGTATCTGTGTTCGGGCTCTGATTTTCAGCCTTGAAGGGCACAGTATGTCTGAAAGCACCTGTACTTCTTGTCTGATGCTGCTTCCCAGAGTTAGTCATATTCAAATCCAGATTAATTGGAGTGGCTGACAGTTTTTTTCTAGCAAACTCTGAAGAGGTAATCACATGCAAAAGTCTCAGAACAGAAGCTATGACTGGAGTTTTCTCAGGCAGCTGCCTGCTCCAGGGTGGCCAGCAGATTAGCGTGGCTGTACTTTTCATTTGGTAAACCAGTGTTGTATTTTTCATCTTAAAGCTCACTGTTTATTATACCGATCACGGGTTCCTACATGAAGCTTGTGGTGTAAAGAAGGAAGGAAGGCTATCTAGTGGTTATGCTTTCTGTATTTTCTTCTGTCCCAAACTAATTTCTGGGGGCTATCCAGCAGTAAGAAAATGGACGAGAGGCATATATCTCTCACAAAAGGACTGTATCCTAGTGCCCGTTGACTTGAGAGTGCAGTGGGCACTGGTGGTGAGTCAAACTGGCTTTTCCTTAGAATTGGATGAGGAGCGCAAGCAAGCGAGACGAGTCATTGTGGTTTTATTCTGATTGCAGGCTAAGGTTGTGCTGTGTCTCATTTAACAACTGTGTCTTAATAACAGGTCATAGAAATCAGGAAGAAGACCACCAAATGTTTTGATGCAATGGGACAAAAAGGGAGCAAGCTTTGTGAACCTTTGTTGCAACTGCTTAGCCACTGCTTTTCTGCTTTGATCCACAATAAGTATTTCTCAGGTTTTCTCCCTTGATAGGTGCCACCCGGGCAAGTGTGGGACTCAGGATGGTGCAGCCCATAGAAGAGGGATTTGTTCTGGGGTGCTCCCCAAGAGTTAAGGAACTTTGGGTGTACAATGGCCAGGTGGATGTACCACACTGTGGGGCTGCTGTAGCTCTCCAATGACCCCATGAGTGCTGAGCAAACCTACTCAGCAAAGGAGAACTGACACCACAGACGCGCACTGTAAGCATCTAGGTACCGTGAAATTTTGCACTGGGTTATCTGTTGAACATGCGTACTGTTATCTGTTGACCATACTGTTATCGGCTGAGGCCATTGGTTCTGTTGTGTAACCGTGTCTGGCGTTGTTTGAATGGATAACAAACTAAGCCCAGGGAGGATAAAAGAAAATAAGCCACATACCTGTGAGTGGACTCGGACTTGCTGTCAGCTGGCCTGCGGACCCAACAACCTACCCATCAGCAGGGATGCCCCTGATGCCGACTGCAAGGGAGAATCTGAATCATCCTGGTGCAGCTCAACTGTGGTGAGAACAATCTGGGGAAAACTATACCAGAGGGGTGGCCTATAAGGACAAGGAAAGGGTGAGACCAGTCATTGTACCATGCATCTGTGGCTTAACCATAGAGCTCTGATATGTGTGTATATATATATTTAGTTCTGTTATATTTCTAGCTTTACTATACTTTTTAGCTTTGTTATACTTGTAGACTTCCTCGTGTTAATTGTTTAGTGTTGTCTAGCATCTGTCATATGTGTAGAACCGCTCAGGTCTATTAAATTCTTATACTTGACAAATGCTGATCTCTCAAGTTCAGTGTGACTAACGCCAGAATCTGAAAGAATCCAAGATACCCCTCTATTGGCACGTCACATCTTCCCTCTCCTCCCCATGGGGAAGGGAGTCCCCAGGCGATGCTGGACTCCACTTTGGCCAATGGGAGGGGAGCACCGAGCAGGGTGGAAGAAGCAGACAGAGCCTCTCAGGTACGCGAGGGAGTCTTCCAAAGCCCAAGGCTGAGCCAGGGACCTTTGGGTCTTCCCCTTGATCCTCTCCCAGCCGGGCTTGTTCTGCCCTGCCCCAGGAGCTCTCGTCCTCATGCTGTTTCAGGCCAAGCTGTGCCAGTCCCAGGGAACTCTCCCTGAGCACAGGGCAGGCTGAGCCCCTCCTCACATGTCCTGTCCTGCTGGGAGGGCAGCACAGGGATGGGGGAACAGCCTATTCCTGCCTGGGGGCGGTGCGGGACCTTTTGCGAGGGAGATGACCATGACAGCCGCTGTGCTGCAGCAGCACTGGCTGCGCCCCTGTCGCAGCCCTGCCTGCCCCTGCCTGGGCTGTTGCCCCCCTTGCTCCCGGTCCCTGGCCCCTCTCCTGGCACTATGGAGACTGGCTGTACAGGAAGGAGCTCCCTGGCCCCTAGCCCTCCCCACCTCTCCCCACACCAGGGATCCAGCTCCAGCCAGGCAGAGGGATGCTGACCTCCCCCTGGGCCCCTTTCCCCACTCCCTCCTGGCTCCTTCCCCCTTGCAGGGAGCTGGAGCTGCCCCAGCTCACGGCAAATGGTGCATAAACACTTGACCTATGAAACAGAAAAACCTGCTCTCCTAAGTATGCATCTCAAAATCAGCCCCAAGGAGCTGTCCTTGCTAAGACTCTGCATGCAGTGCTACCTGGGTAGGGGTCCAAATCTAAAGCACTCCTTACACCTTTAATTCGGCTGTTGGGCGAGAGTTGCTGATGTGGATATACAGCAAGCTTTTCTACCTACAGCCTTCCCTGGGATCTGCTCAGGCCCCAGCTTCCCTTGCAAAGGCTTTCTTTACTGTAGTGAGGGGGCGAGATGAAGACAGGGTCAGGTCAGGGCCTGAGAGGTGCAGGGCCAGGCACAGGCATGTCCACAGTGTAATTCAAGCAAGGCTTAAGAATAAGAAGAGCAGCTCCCTGGCAAGGGGAGGAGGCCCTGCAATGATGCTGGTCACCCTCTGTCTCCCCTGCTCTTGTGTCCAGGAGATTCCCCTCCCTATCTCCCTGCAGCCCCTCCATGTCCACCCCACTGCCTAGGACAGCATGAGAGCCCTGACCCTGCAGCCCCTCTGGCAGCTCCTGCTGCCCCAAGGACAGAGCAACCTGCCCTGAGCTGGTGCCCAGAGAAAACTTTTTCTCATTTTCTATCTCTGAATGCTGCCCTGCTCTTCTCCAGGGACGTCCCTGCTCCCCAGGGAGCCTTTCCCCAGGTGAGCATGTCTGTGCTGGCCTGGCCAGCCATTCCTGCACCCCTCTCCTGTGCCCCACATGGTGGTACTGCTCTGCAGAGCAAGCAGGCTGTGGGACCATGGGGCCACAGGGTAACTCCTGACTCCACACAGGCCATGCTGGTTTGGGTGGGAAGCAGACCCAGCCAAACAGGGCTCATCACCACTGACACTGCTGGCACATGTCTGCCCTCATGGATGGTGCTCAGAGTGACTCCAGGGTGTTTGCAATAGCAGATGTTTTCGGGTGTGCACTAGCTCTGGCCTGTGGTGTTTTACTGGGGGTACATGAATCACTCTCCAGTCCCCTTTCCCTGGGCCTTCTGGGTCCCTACTGCCTCTTCAGGGATTGCAGAGCCCTCCTTTCCCTATGCATACCTGGATTTAGTGCTTTGTCTTTGGGTGACTCTACCATGGACTGTCCCTTGTTTGGTAATGCTCCACTCACCAGGCCCACGATGTGCCTTGGAGATCCCCTGAGCTCTCCTGGGCACTCAGGTTCCCTTCCAGAAGGATGGGCGTCTGTCATCAGCACTGTCACCTGTATGACAGCCTCAAGCATGCAATTCAGAGACCATTCAGCATCTCCACTGGCAGCAGTCACCGAAAAATAAACCCTAAATCCAGGSCTTGGTCCCTGAAAGACCACACTGGGACTCTGAGCTCATCCCCTGGAGCCCACAGAGTGCACAGGCAGAGCAGCAGACCCTTTTATGGTAGAATCCTTTGGGCGTATTTTTGACTTCAGTTTCTGAAGAAAGACCAGACTTCAGGCACGTCACGGTGGAGATCCCTTTTTATTATAGAAATGTTATTCTGGAGGCCAGGTCTGGCATAAGGGTGCCCATTGCCTTGTCTTGCTTGTACTTACAGGACATATGCATACGGAAACACAACCCCACCACCAGCAGGTTATGAGAACTACTGGGCCGTGTACACAGATTAGGGTGCAGAAGGAATGAAGATTCCCATGAATGCATGGGAATGAAGAGAACAACTCTAAAAAGAGAAATTCCTGCTGCTGTTGGTGGACATATTTCCAGGAAAGCTTCAGCCTCCATGTGAAAGCTACAGTGAAAAAATGCCTGCTGTGGCAGCGGGGGGATGGTACTGTCAAGCACAGGGTCTGTCCCCACAAGCTGCTGCCTGACTGCCCTCCACTCCCCCTCCACTTGTAGTGTTGGAGCACTGGGGAGGGAAGGGACCAGCCCACAGTGACAGCTGGCTGCCACCCTCACAGGAGAGGGGTACGACTGTGGCCAGGGGAGCTGAGCTCTCCTAATGGATGAGACCCAAATACACCATGGGGCTCATTAAAATGCAAAAAGCCCTGACGAAACACATCTTTCCCTAAAGATTTCTTCAAGTCTTGTATGGCTAATTGGAGAGGTTTCTGGCATGTAGCTGAAAGATGGAGACTGCAATAATATAAAATTATTTCTGCTTTTAAAGGGTATTATTATTATTCAGCTGCAGAATAAGTGACAGCAACATTTGCCAATTGATATCAATCCAGAGTGTTTCCTAATGAAGTCTGGACATATAGGAAAAGCAGCACCCCAGAGGTCAGGCACTGTATGGACAATCTTTCTCCCCAAACCTGCCCTTTCTCTCATCAGTCACCTGGGGCTTACCTCACTTCTGTTAAAAGCTAAACTTTTTCCACTGAAGTCTAAAAGTGAATGTTACAGCTCATATGCCCCAATTCCCACCTGCTTTCCTTAGACAACTAGCTGCAAATAGACACAGAAGGATTATTTTATAATTGCAAAGAAACAAAAAAAAAAGCATGATATAGTTTCATTACAAATAATGACCCTCTTTGCCTGGATGCTAAGTCCAAGCTGCCTCCAATGAGCTCGACTTTCCACAAGGGACACTCTTACTGGAAGTCTTTTTGACAGACAGGAAAGGCTAGATATAAGCAGAATTTGGGACCTGGCTAAAGGGACAGGCTACTGAAAGATGGAGCAAGCTTTTAACTCCCTGGAGTGCAAATCAGCAGCTCGGTATGGGAATGAACAAAGAGTAAGGGGAGGAGTCACAATGTTGCGTTGTCCAGATAGTGCTGTAAAGGTGATGTTAGACATTGTCAATTTAATCAGGACATGTGGAAATAGAAGAAAATGTACAGTTCCTGGGGGTCCTGGACCGTGCCAGGGGCTGTGCTGTTCTTGGGCATCTTGGACCAGGCTGTGTTTCTCTACAAAAGTCTGATGCAAGCCCCTAGAGAAAAGGGATTTTTCTGGCTGCTCAGAGCAACCCATGCAGGACCCAGGGATGTCAAGGGAAACCCATCCCACCCACACCAAACCCACTGCTCTCCCCAGAGACCTTCCTGGACCCTCGGCCTGGGAGCAGGAGGCAGTGTGGAGGCACAGCCATGTCCCAGATTAGCCTCCATGCGGCCTTCAGCTGCACATCATGTCATAGCTTCAAGCGAGCCCTCTAAAGCAATGCCCCTGCCCCTGGTGCATAGGGAAGACTTTGGGTCCGCACACAGGAGACAAGGGAGAAAAAGGGCAGAGACACCAGAATGCAGAGCTGGGCTTCCACTGTCACAGAGGGAGGTGCCACAGGCTGAATAAGCAAACCAACTCCTTCTGCAGTAACTTGGAAAGCCACACCTCTGACAGTATTCAAGGGGGGTGGAGTCTCCATTCCGGAAAGCCACACCTCTGACAGTATTCAAGGGGGGTGGAGTCTCCATTCCGGAAAGCCACACCTCTGACAGTATTCAAGGGGGGTGGAGTCTCCATTCCGGAAAGCCACACCTCTGACAGTATTCAAGGGGGGTGGTGTCTCCATTCCGCAAGCTTTGCCCCAGGACTGTGCAGAGACTAGGAAGAGCAGGAAGGCTGGTTGTTGGGAAGCTCTCAAGCTTCAGCAGCTGCAGAGCTGGGAACTGGTCATCTCACAAACTTCCAAATGAGTCAAAATGCAGGTCCTGAGGCATTTCACTGCCTTGCAGGCTCCACATCGGAGTCTGGACAGTAGCACAGCAGTGTGTGGGGATGTCCTGAGAAGCCCAGAGTCAGGGTGCCAGGCGGGATCCAAGGTGCCAGGGCTGTACAGGTCCCTGGGAGAGCCAGGGTGCCAGCGGGGGGGAGGGCGGGGGGCTGTGGAGCGTACCCTGGGAGAAGCACATCCCCAAGGTGACAAGGAAAATCCCAAGGACCAAATGAGGCCCAGTCAGGCTGGGCAGCTTTGCAGGGAGCACTCACTTGTCACCCTAGGATCACTGTTCCTCAAGCAGCCCTGATCCAGGAAAGTCTCAGCGCTCCTAGAAAATGTATTCACAAGAGCACCTCCTGAACCCTTCCGGCTGGGCAGGAAAGCAAGAAATCCACACTCAGGACCACAGAAAAGACCAAGTGCCCATGGTCAGACAACTGGGTGAATGGCTTATGACCCCCCTTCTACAGGGATCACCATATTGGGGCCTCATCTTAAGGCTAGGGAGAGTCGCATTCATGTCTCAGAGGGGCTGCTCCAGAGGCACTGGCTGATCTGCCCATGAAGCAGGAGATGCTGCTGGACTAGGGCTGGGCTCTGGGGCCAGGCTGACCTGTGTCCCATCTCCCACCTCTAGCACCTGTCCTCCAGCCCTTCCTGGCCCTGGACAGCCAGGAAAGGGCTATGCCCCTGCCACCCAGCTCAGACCCTTCAGGCACAAGCATGGAGTGGGGCAGGATACAAGCCCAGCCCCCCCCCCCCCCAAGGCATCAGAGCTGTCCCTGTCCAGAGCACCATGGGGCAGTGGGCAATGCCCTGCAGTGCCTGACCATGAGCTGCTCACCGTGTAGTGCTATAGAAGATGTCCAGCAGGAGATGGAGGTCCAAAGGTCTGTTCCAAGAGAGTGGCTGGGCCAGGGAGCTGCAGAAACTCTCTGATCCTTTCTCAGGCAGCGCTTCACTTTTTACAGGCAACTCCACATCTGCCCTCCTTTCTTCCTTCCTCACTAGGTGCTGAGCTCCACCTCCCCCTCGCCTGCATGACCGAGAGACTCAGAGGTGCTTTGCAGGGGTCCAGCTTCACCTGTAGTCAGCATTCCTTGCTGCTTGCAGGTCCTCGAGGAGACTTGGCAGGAAGGAGGCCCTGAGCTGGGTAAGACAAACACATTGTCTGTGAGAGATGGGTCTGAAAGGATTCACTCTTCCATTGCTGGAAATTGTCTTTGGAGGTGGAAGTGAATTTGCCAAAGCACAAATGATGACTTCCCAGATGATATACACAGGTAACCCCAGGGGAAATATGCTCTGTACTGTATATGATATGCTGCTTTGAAAGCAGGTCTCATGCCCACAGATACTGTGCTTGCCCTCCATGTCCCTATCCCCTGCACACGCACAACTTTATCCTCTCTCCTGCCCTGGTGGAAATGACAAACCTTTTCCCAAGGCCCTAGTGGGGAGTGGGGAAGCTTTGGGAATATGCAGACATAGTCAAACTGTCTGTAAAGCCCTCCTGATGCCCAGTCCAGCATGATCTTCCTGTGTCCGCTTTTCCCAGTTACTGTCGAGGGCTCATGACCTCCCCCTGGGKCAGTAGGGATCCCAACAGTTCCTGCTACTTGTTCACGGCTGCTGTTAGCTGAATCTCGGTCTGTTCTTTCCTGCCAGCTTTGGGTGGAAATGCACAGCCAAACTGAGAAACAAGCCAGGCTTCACTGTGCAACACAGCAGCTCCAGGGTTTCAACAATCAAATATCAAGCAAAAAGTCCTAACTCTTCTTGAGGGAGAATTTTTCACCAACCCATGCACAAACCCTTTCCTCCCAGCACAATTGGTCCTGTCCTCATCAAAGTACTATTGGAGCCTTCTCCTCCTAAACCTCCACGAAGTGTCTTCACATCACTCTTTTGTCACAAGTCTCAGTGGGAACTGCACAGGCACAGAGCAATCTCAGAGTCCCACTTCCATCGCAGAAGCTGCTCTACTGTTCCTCCCTTCTCTTGAGAAATGCCTGGTCTGGGGAGGCAGGGAAGAAAACAAACAAGTTAGCAGCTGTCCCTGAGCGCTGATGTTTGGCACCTATACTACTCACCACAGTTTCCGGAGCTCTTGCAAAAAGAACCTGAAATCCACACCTAACCTCATGCACTAATAAAAGGCTCTCAAACATTCGATGTTCCTGACATACCCTGAAGTGTCTCCCATAGCCCATAACAGCAGAGGTGCCATTCATGCATTCTTTGCTGGTGACTGCCAGCCTTCACCTTCTCCTCTTAAGTCCACTGCTCCTTCCTTTTCCATTCACACTTCTAAAGTGCTCTACTTCCTGTTCTTAAGCCCATTTGTTACACTCGCTCTTTCTTTAGCTATCCTGCTTTTCCTATCCCTGTTTTGGCAACTCTTCAGTCAGTCCATAGCTTCCTCATTCCTCTCTGGAAAATCCAGGAAGGCATGAGATGTGTCCACAAGAAGTTACACTGCTTGGTCATCTGTATTGTGAGAGGGTCAAAAGTTCCTCAGGAGGAAGGAGAAGCCAGTTGCAGGATCCAGGAGGCTGTTAACATGTTTGTGGCTGGAAACAGGACCAGAAAGCAATATTGTGTAAAGTTAAAACCATGGCAAAGATGCTGTTGAAGACTTGAGTCAATAAGTGCAATGGAGAGGCAGCATGGCAGGTGTGTCCCTACTACTGGGAGAAATTTGCATGCTCTGCTTTTGGGAGAGCATCATCAAGGTTGCCATTCATTTGTATTTGCACACCCTGGATCATCATGTGGGACAAGTCCACAGGGCATGTACCAGAGGCTGCAGGTGAATTAAGGCATTGGGCTCAGGGATTCCTGCCTTTCATAGCCCTTCCTCTTGTGCTTTGGCCTTTGGGAAATCCTTCTGTGTGGCAACTGTGCACATCAGAAACCACCTGCTTAGTCTCTGCCCTGGGTAATGTCTCCCTTCATCCCAGCCCCCAGGAATCCCTGCATGTGTTCTGCCATGAAGTTACAGACCAACAAGGCTTCTCAAATAAGAACCTACTCCAAAACCTCTTCAGTCCTCTAAGGCCAGTGTTTCTGGGCTGATGTCATGGTAATGGTGCTGTTCACAGTAGTGCTGTGGACTCTCTCTGTGCTACACAGGCAGCAGGGCAAAGAATCAGAGACTTAGAGAATCTCACTGGTTGAAGGGAACCCTGAGGGTCCCTAGTATGATCTCCAGATCAGAGTAGGAATATCGCCATCACTAGATCAGGGCAGCCATAGTTGTACTTAGCCCAATCCTGAAGACCTGCAAGATGGAAATTCCCCCACCTCTCTGGTGACCTGTTCCTGGGTACACCACCCTCCTCGGGTAGACATTTTTCCTCATGTCCAGTTTGAACCTTCCAAGTGGTAATTTGTCACTGTTGCCCCTTCTTTGCTGTCTTTCACTAGTAAGGAGAATTTGTTTTTATCATCCGTGTAATGACCCTTCAGGTGATTGTAGGCTGCTGTTAAGTAGCCCTTGAGCCTTATCCTCACCAGACTCAGCAAGCCCAGCTTCCCCCACTTCTCTTCTTAGACCATGTTTCCCAAGCCTAAAAATATCATGCTAACCCTCCACTTGACTGTCTCCATTTATCTAATGCTTTCCTGAAGAGGGAAACCCAAAACTGAACACAAAATTCCAGATGAGGCCTCGCCATCCTCGTGGAACAATACCTTTCCTCACTCTGCTGGGCACTCCCTTCCTAATTTAGCTCAGAATGCAGTTTGCCTTTGTTACCAGATAGGCTGAGGTAAATTTTGTAGCTCTCTGACATGACTGAAGAAGAGTGTGGCTTGGCCAGGGTGGAGTGAGGTATGGAGGTACAGAAGAAGAGGAGTTTGAATGCACTAATTAGTAAATGCAACCCCCAGTCCAGCAGGGTTACAAGTTTGGCTTCCCCTGAGGAGGCTCAGTTAGCAACCCCAGGAGCTTCTGGCAGGGAACTGGCCTGGCAGCCTGAAGGGGATAAAAAGGCAGAAGCCAAGAGCTGCCAGATTTGTCTTGCTGCACATGCTGAGCTGAAGCTGCACAATGCTATCTGCTTTAAGAACCCTGATTGTACAAGGACCCTTTGGCATGGCCAGCTGAGCACCCAAGGCTGGTATAACAACTGCAGAATTTCTCTTGTTGCAAATGCTCAGTTGCAGCTGTGGAGAGCTGCCTGCCTTAGAAACCCTGACTCTTTGAGCAACCTTTGGCCCAACCAGCCAATAATGCCAATAATGACCTGTGTAAGTGCGTGTGTGTGTCTGAGAATGAGTGTTTCCCCCTGCATTTTGAACATTTCTTCCCTCTACTTCTGTCAGCTACACACAAGAAATTAAACTGAATCTAGTTTGTATTTTGACTAGTTAGTTCTTTGAGTGACATCTTGTGGGAAATTGATGTAAAAAAACTCATCATGAGACCTTATGGAAGGGGAAGAGAACGTTCACTTTACAAAATCTTAAGTAAGGTGATTTTGCCCACTCACATAGATTTCATGCATTCACATATTCACAGGTGCCAAGATGTGTGTTCCTAAGTTGTCTAGCCAGAAACACCTGTGTGTGACATGGGGGACAAGTGGCACTGAACACCAAGCCCTCGCTAGGTCTCTGGGGTTCTTCCTGATTGACAAACTGGTATTTTTATAGAAGTCTGACACCTTTTAGAAGCCAACAGTTACTGTGGTGTGATCCTCTTGTTTCAGAATTTTAGGTTTTTTCAGTCTCCATAAATTTTAGGAAAGCTTTCTGCTCACTGCTTGAGTTTCCTCATCTGGAGTGCTGTTTCACCTATAGTCTGTTTGCCTGTTGGGCTAACAGGAGGAGGACTGGGTTTATGTGATGCATTGCAACCTTGTGTCCATACTTCCGTCGTCAGAGGGCAGGGTTTTCTGCTGAAGCAAGTTAACACCAACACAGAGAGGGCTCTACAGAGCATCTCTCTGTTTATTCATAATGTGTGCCACAAGGCCCTATCTGGTCTGGAGCTGCAGCACCAGCAGGAGGATGTTAAAGACCTGCTTCAAGGAACATTTATACTCTAGCTGGCCCTCAGGGTGCTGAGGAAACAAAAACATGACCACTGCTCTCCACACTGTGTGCATTCCTGGGAGCTGACCGCAGAGATGCAGGGCCTAGAGACACTGGTTTCAGGCCATGCTCTAAGCTCTGGGCAGGGACAGGGGCACGGCTCCAGTTGGTCCCTTGTCCTGGCTTCAGCTGTCTGAACTTCCCCAGACACTGCAGGATAGCACTGCTGAGCTTGAATGACAAAGCTGGAGTCAGAGAGCTGTCCTAAGAGGGAAAAGACAACCTCAAAACCCATGTCCTGAACAGGAAGCAGTGACCACCCATGATATCTAGGAGCTGAGTGGCACTGGACAGAGGAGCTTCCAACATTGCCTCTCCACATTACCATGGAGTCATAAGCTCTCTATGGAGCTGTCCAGGAAGTGAGGAGATCATGGCCATGTTGCCCATGTGTGACTGCAAGGCGTGCAAGAGAGGGTCGGACACCAGCAGAGAGAGACACTCAAAGTTCATGAGGGGTTAAGCAGCATAGATGTAATAGAGGACTTACACTCTAAGCTGCACAGTGAATCCCAGGAACCACGAGAAGGGGTTGCTGACAAGAGGCTGCTGGATGCACAAGTCAGATGCATGGGTCAGATGCCCAGGTGGGACTCCCCCTGCGTATCCTGAAGGCCCCCTTTTGTCTGCTAGACCTATTTCCCTGTCTTAGCTGTGCTAACCGTGAGAAACTACTGTCTGGGAAGCAGCTAGACATTGTTGACTGTTTGTCGTATTGGCCCCTGTTGCTACTGGGGCCAATATAATACAAATACAAAATGAAACAATTTCATTATCACCTGGATAACAGCACAGAGCGCATCCTCAGAAAGTTTGTAAACAGCACAAAACTGGGAGGAGTGACTGACACACAAGATAGWTGCACTGCTACTCACAGGGACATGCTCAGCCTCACTACTACTTGGACCTGGGGTCATGGAGCTGTGGCAAATATGTGTTGTCGTAAAAGATGATCAAAGAAGGACAAAAAGCTGCCTTTTGCCAGAATTAGATCTGTTCATGTTTTACATCAGCACCTACCCTGCAGGACTAGAAAAGTCAGCTTTGAACATTTTTCTGAGCTGCTGGGGCATTGTTCTGGCCATACTTTGGATGGGATCTGAGTGAAAATCTGTCAGTATTTTCCCCTTGCTCCATCTCTGATATGCAAGAATGTGCATGTGGATTTTTTTTTTTTTTAATAGGCTGGAATCTGGGGGGAGGATGAGCATTTTTTTCCCTCACTTTCAGAATTTAATGGGGGCAAGAGATTATGAGCATGTATGTTTGCAACACCAATATTCTACGTGTCCCAAATAAAAGAGTCCAGGAAGGGAGTAAGACAGATAGAACGATTCCTTGGTACTTTATCARCTATTGACTTTAGGCTCTCTCATTTCCAGATAGCCTTTCTCACGGGCAGAGGAAGGTCTCTGTGATAGAGAAGACCTCGAAGTCAGCCACCCACGTCTCTGGCACACCCATCACTGACAGCAGCTGAGCTTGGCGTTGGCTGCAACACACCCCTGCGAAAGACCTGGARCCTACCTTTGCTATATGCTTTCATGAGAGTCCAACACAGTGCTCTCCGTGGCACTGCTCTCTCCAACAGCTGCAGGCACAGCTATGTATTTCTGCAGCAACAGAAAGTTAGAAAACAGCACAGTGGCTGCTGGGAAGAGCAGGGCAAAAAAGGGTGAGGGGAYTGAAATGTTATCAGAGTTTTTACAGCTGAGTGCACAACCAGTGTCTTCCCAGGCTTCTCAGGCAAGTTTGGCTTTCCTTGAAATGGATGCAGGGATACTTCATGTTCTCCAGGGAGTCCCACAAGTTGCATAGGCAGCCCCAGTAAGTCAGCCTCCACTTCCTTTCTCCGCATACACCATTTCAGAAAGTCCATCATATCAGAAGCTGAACTAGAGAACAGTTTTTGCTTCTCGAAATGACTAAAAGTCTCTGGTCTATATTGTTAGCTCTGGCTCCATGTGACTCTAGGCACATCTGTGTATTCTGGGAGGGTCAGCATGCCTTTCTGCATGTAGATTTTGGGGTGAGTGCTTCTGCGTATGCCCCTAAATTTCAGAATATATCCCCGCTTGTGTGCATGTTCACAAACCCCTGAAATTCCTTCCCAATCACACAGGTATTCAGGAGGAAAYGTGAGCCCGAAGCATTTGACTTTGGGGTCAGGTTAGATTGCTACATAAATATGAAAGAAGTAAAAAGTAGGAGTGAAGACTGCCTGGGGACGAAGAAGTATGCCAGCAGTCAGGTGTTTTTTTTCCTGGAAAGMGGCAGATGACCCTTTCCTGTGAGGGCTGGTGGTAGTCAAGCAACCATGAACAAACAAGCCATCTACTATATCTCCTCCGAGTCCACCCTTATCTTCCTAGAGGGAAAGTCCTCTCCCCTCCCTTCCCTTCCCCTCCCCTCCCCTCCTCTTTCATCCCCTCCTTTCCCTCTTTCACCCTGTGAAAAACAACTCAAGGAGAGGTCTTCAGTACCGATCAGTGGAAGGCACATAATCTAACCATTATCCCTAGCAGCTTACTAGCAATTCTTACGTGCCTCCCGACATTTTTTAGGAGCGCAGCTGGATATATACAGGAAAAGCACAGACGAAAGGACTCAGAGTAAAAGAGGAAAGAAGAAACAGGCTCGTGGTTTGTGGGAGGTCTCTGAACACCACAGTGTTCCTGAAGACCTGGTGTAGGCAAAGGGAAACTGATGGAGTCTCAGRCATGCGATGACAGATGTTGTGAGCTCTCACTGCCCTGGGAGGAATCCAGAATGAAGGGAAGGGACAGGAGGGAAACCYGTGGGAACACCACTCTTTCTCTCATCGGGAAAGTAATGCTCACTTCAAGAACCTGGAGGCTGGTATTACATCAACTGCCTTAAATACTTTCCTGGGGAGGGGTGAGGCGAGAAAGAGGAGGAGTCCTTAAAGGGAATAGCAAAGGGAACAGCAGCTGGAAGTGCACACTGGCACTGTACATAGTAACCATGGTAATATTAATAATCAGATCAAGTAACACAGTACAGAATCACATACAGCTGTGAACAAGATGAAATATTGCTTTTTTCTCCAGTAAGTCAGGACTGGGTTTTGGGATTCACAAAGTGCCCTGCAGTCTCCTGTCAGTCTTACCTGAAGTTATCAGATAAATTTGTAAAGATCAAATGAAAAGCCAGCTAGTCAACCTTAGCAAGCAATATTCCCCAGACACTCAAACAAAATAAAAAAGAAATTATAAATAAGATAATATGAAGTGCAGCTAGCCAGGTGGTTAAATAATAAGGCATACTAGATTAGAGAAAGTAAAACAATGAACAAAAACAAAGAAACAAAAAAGGCAAACATGAAAAGGGCTTAATTAAAGCAGAAAAGTTGAGGAAAAACCTTGTGAGACCTGTACAAAACAGGAAATATCAAAAATCAAGTACTGTAACCAGAACAACTAGGGCAGCCTTGGCTGCAATGACCATGAGATAATGGAGTGCAGGATCCTGAGAGGAGGGAACAAGGCAAATAACAAGATCACAACCCTGGACTGAAAGAGAAGAATCTGCTTGAAAGAATCCCATGTGTCACATGCAAAACAGTCTTGACACGTGAAATTTCACTTCTTCTAATTTATTGCCAGTTAACATAAATTTTAATTACTGAGTCAGGTGTTGAGACATAAAGACATAGACAATTAAGCAAACACTTAGGGAAACACCTTTCTTCCTTCTTCCCCAGGCTCAACGTCAGTCTTGTCTCATCTCTCCTAGTTTTTGCCACACATAACACTCAGTCCCTCCCAATTTCTTTAGTGAGTGCAAAATGGTTTCTTTCTGCTGCTCCTTGTTTCTCACGCTTCCTCTGTTGCTCTTTGCATTTTACTGCTCGTCTGCTCTGCTGTGGGTTCCCCCATGGGCCATAGTCTCTTTGGGGCTGCCCCTGCTCTGCCATGAGTTCCTCCACAAGCTGCAGTCCCCTCAGAGATGTCCCTGCTCCAGCGCAGGTTCCTCCATGGGATYCTCATCCTTCAGGGGTGTTCCTGCTTTGGCATGACATATCCAAAGGCTGMAATCCCTTCAGARGCATGCCTCCTCTGGAATGGAGTGCCTCCCTCCAAGAGTGCATCTCCAGTCCTCTCCCTAACAATGTTCCCTTCCACGTGTCTTCTTTTTGTGTCTCCTCCTGTGTCTCCTCTCACATCTCCTCCTGTGTCTCGTGGCCCTAGCAGCTACTGCCCTTTCTTAAATATATTTGAGCAAAGGTGCCATATGCCCCTTTGACTGGTTGAAATTTTGGAAGCAGTGTGTTGTTTTCATCTGTTTCAGAGATGGCTGGAACCAGCTGTGGCTGGTTCATGACCTCCCACACAGGGCATCCCTGAAGTYCCCTGCTACCAAAACCCTGAAACTTCTGCCCACTACACCATGAGAGATGGTTCTGGAGAGGAGAGGGTTCCAGAAGAGCTGGTGGATTTTCAATGATCACCTTCTCCAAGCTCAAAAAGAGTTCACCTGAACATACAGGAAGCCAAGCAAAGGTGTCAGGAGGCCTGTGTGGATGGACATGGAGCTCCTGACTAAACTCAAAGATAAAAAGGAAGTGTACAAGTGAAAGCAGGGTCAGGTGACCTGAGAAGAGTATAGAGACACTGTCCGAGCACACAGGCATGAGGTTAGGAAAGCTGAAGCCCACCTGGAGTTCAATCTTATGAGGCTTGTGAAGGACAGCAAGAAAGACTTCTACAGGTACATCAGCAGCAAAAAGAAGCCTAGAGAAAATGTGGGCCCTCTGCTGAATGGGAATGGGGACCTGGTGACAAAGGACACGGAAAAGACTCAAGTACTCAATACCTTCTTCACTGCAGTCTTTACTAGTAAGATTTGCCTTTAGGAGTTGCAGGCACCTGAGACCAGTGGGGAAGTCTGGAGCAAGGAAGATCAAGGTCTTTCTTGGTGGAGAAGGATCAGGTTAGGGAACATTAAAACTAACTGGACGTACACAAGTCCGTGAGACCTTATGAGCTGCACCCTCGAGTGCTGAGGGAGTTGCCCAATGTCATTGCGAGGCCACTCTCAATTATCTTTGAAAGGTCATAGTGATCAGGGGAGGTTCCTGAGGACTTGAAGAAAGCAAATGTTACTCCTATCTTCAAGAAGGGAAAGAAACAGGATCCTGGGAACTACAGGCCAATCAGCCTCACCTCGATCTCTAGGAAGCTGATGGAGCAAATAATCCTGGAAACCATTTCCAAATATTTAAAAGACAAGAAGGGGATCAGGAGCAGACAGTAAGGGTTTAGGAAGGGGAAATTGTGCTTAACTAACCTGATAGCCCTCTACAATGAGACAACTGGCTTGGTGGATGAAAAGAGAGCAGTGGATGTTGTTCTAACTTAACTTCAGCATGGCTAAACTGGAGGCCAGTCACTAGCGGTGTGTTCCAGGGTTTGCTACCGGGACCAATACAGTACAAATACAAAATAAAACAATTTCATTATGACCTGGGTGGTAGGACAGAGCGCATCCTCAACAACACAAAACTGGGAGGAGTGACTGACACACGAGATGGTTGCGCTGCTACTCACAGGGACCTCGACAGGTTGGAGAAATGGGCCAACAGGAACCTCATGAAGTTCAGCAAAATGAAATGCAAAGTCCTGCACATGAGGAGGAAWAACACCATGCACCAGGATGGGCTGGGAGCTGACTGATTGGAATGCAGCTTTGCAGAGAAGGGCCTGGAGTCCTGGTGGACAACAAGTGTAACATGAACCAGCAATGTGCCTTTGCGGCAAAGAAGGTCAACAGCATTCTGGACTGCATCAGGAAGAACTTTGCCAGCAGGTCAAGGGAGGTAATCCTTCCCCTTTGCTCAGCACTGCTGAGGCCACATCTGGAGTGCTGTATTCAGTTCTGGGCTCCCCAGGAAAAGAGAGACATGGACATATTGGGGCAAGTCCAGGGAAGGGCAGCAAAGATGATTAAGGGATTCAAGCACCTGTCATATGAGGAGAGGCTGAGAGAACGGGGAGTGTTTAACCTGGAGAAGAGAAGGCTCAGGGGCAATCTTATCAATGTGCATAAATACCCGACGGAGGGGAGTAAAGAAGTTGGAGCCAGATTCTTCTCAGTGGTACCCAGTGACAGGACAAGAAGCAATGGGCACAATTTGAAATACAAGAAATTCAACTTAAACAAAGGAAAAAACCTTTTCACAGTCAGCGTGGTCAAATGCTGGGATAGGTTGCCTAGAGAGGTTGTGGAGACTTCGTCCTTGGACATATTCAAAACCTGACTGGATGAGGTCCTGACCACCCTGCTCTCGTTGACCCTGCTTTGAGCAGAGGGGTTGGACTAGATGATCTCCAGAGGTCCCTTCCAACCAATACTATTCTGTGATGTGGTGATTCTGTGCCCCTCCTCTCCCCTCCAAGAAAAAAATTAACACATCCACACGAACAAAGGGCAATTACACCACGCAAAAGTAACCTCTGAAGAATTAATGTATCACAGACTCATTTTGATATGGCATGAAAATACTTGAAATATAAATAATTTGAGGTCCAGGAAAGTCCTGATGGATGCAAGACAAAATTAAACTGACAGTG